>CAKAOH010001581.1:0-15608 GCA_916701665.1 Sebastiscus tertius | reverse complement strand
CCCCCGCGATCCCGAATGGCATAAGCAGTTACAGATGATGGATGGATGGATTATCACTATACAGTATGTGTCTTAGTAAATATTAATGATGTATAATCAGCACAACTACTCTCTATCTCCTCTACCCTGAAATCATTTTTGAGGACATGTCTCTTTTCTCCACCACTTTTGGGTGCAGCTTTTCACAGTTTCTGAAGGAGCTGGAAAGATTTATTTCACACTGACATGCTGCAGAATCATTATCCCCTGCAGGCTCCCACAATTATTCATCCAGTGTGCTCGCTGCCGACATAAGGGCTATATTTAGGTTTGCCAAAATGATCTCACCACTGACTGGCACATACACATTCTGATTGTTAGTAGCTCAACACCTTGGTTTGGCGAAGAAGACGTATGACACACATTTGGTCTAATTGTTTATAGTTAGTTTTACACACTGCAGCAGTATAAGTCCTGTTTGGCTGTGACTGATGGAAGATGCCCGTTCTCAAGGCAAAAAGATAACAGATGACGAGCAGCCACATTTAGTCTTTGCTGCTGGGCCTGTGCTGATGCACAGTTTAAAAAAGGGTCGTAGCGGTCATATGGTTACACAATGTGATGTGGTGAAACAGTGTGAGTTTCTGGACCACTGGAAACCACAGGTAAGTAGATGGGAAAACTCACACTGTAGCGTCATCGTCAGACGGAAACACAAAGCAGCCACAGGCAAACAGGAACCAAGAACAGAGAAGCAGATCTCAAGGTCGGGGGGACAGAAGGCTGATGGGTTTACCGGGAATCAGACGAGACAGGTAGGTCAGAGGAAGGCAGGGTCGGCAACAGAAAATCAGTCCGAAACAAAGTGCTGGAGAGTCTTGCATGTGTGGCGAAGAACAGTCTGGCAAAGAGTGTCTGAGAGGTTGGGGCATATTGTATATACTGGCTGTGAGCAATCAGGAACAGGTGAACAAAGTTGCCTTGATGAGGTGGCCGTGACTGAAGCTGAGGAGCGGGAAAACCAGGGTGAATGGAAAATGACTGAATGAGAGCTGGGTGACTGGGCATGCAGAAATGAGCAGGTGACCAGTAATGCAGAACTGTGACAGCGGGAAGTCCCAGCAAAGACATGTTGGTGGCGGGCCTCCACGGGCCGCCGATGTACCGGTCACCGATTAGATATTGTAGTCATCATTCTATGCAGACGAAGCTGGTGCCTCAGCAGGGATGACCGGAGGCAGCGGCGAAACGTAGGCAACTGGAGTGGAGATTTCAACAGCATCGATCTCAAGCTCCGGCTCACTTTTATCGCAGTGAAGCATCGCAGTGAAGCATTGGATGTGATCCCACCGCTGCTGGCATCGAATCTTGGGCATGGCTCGGCAGGCTGGTGGCTGCTGAATACCGCTCTCTGTGTTCTGCGCCGAGGCACTCGAAGCAGGCATTGTGAAGATCCGTCCCGGCAATGAGGCTGGGATATAACAGGCAATTGAATGGGCGACTCCATCCATGGAGATGAGCAGTCATTGGGCAAATTGCCTTTTGCTGAAGAGAAAAGAATGACAGACAGCTGTGTGAACTGCCTTATATACTGTGTATACTGTGGGGTCTATATGTATTCGGGTACGCACATCCTGATTGGCTGGCTACACACGGCTAATGTGTGCACATGATTGCAGGAGAGTGTTAGCTATCGAGTCCAGTAGAGGGCGGAGCCTGTGTGAGTTTGAGTGCTTCCGATGCCAAAATCTTGCCCCGTTTCCTACATATTGTACATGTGAATGCATCTGTTTATTGAGATTAGGGAAAGAGAAAGCAGTGCATGGGAACTTTTTGGTCTACCCAGCACCTGTATAGAATGTAAGGATATGTGTGCATTTGACTTTGAGACTGACTGAATTTTTGGTGGATTCAAACTGCAGAGATGGTTCAGTGAAGACTTATTTATGCCATTATGGAACGGGTGAACTGCAACATCCTGCAGCAGTCCTTGCTGACAAGTTACAGAGCTGACACACTCTATTTTTACTTTCTGTCCACACTGCATCTGCTTTATAATTCATCCAGTCCTTCCTTATGCTGTCCAGGACATGGATCGACAGCCCCAGAATATTCAAGAAGGTAAGAAAATAATGAATATTCATGTCTTGAGGGGCTTTTTACGTCCTGACACTGTAACAGTTGAGTATGGGGAGATGTGCGTATAGCTGGACACCCACGCAGCAGAGTGAAGAGAGATGATTAAGGAGGAACATCAGTGGATTTTTCTTGTCTTCCAAAGTCAGAATTGACATCCCTTTTCTCTCACCAATAAATGTTTGCTTATGTGTACTTACTTTACATCACAGTTTCCAAAAAGTGTTAAGAAATATAATTTGAGCTAAAAATAAAAAGTGTAACATTTCTGCAAATGCTAAGCTCTACGCAGCCATGATGAGGAGAAATCCAAACCACTGCCACATTCAGCACCGGGACAGACTCCTTATTAGAGATGCAGATGATATGGATACATGTTAAGTTCATTTCCAACGACATGTATTTATGTCAAGTCCAAATAAAACATCCACTGGAACTTGTTTAACACCATTGCTGCCAGGCTCTTTAGGGGTACTATTTTCTCCAAATCCCACGCCAAAGAGCATCTGTATCCTTTTTTTCGCGCTGATCAGACATTAACGCCTCATCAGTCTCCATCTCTTTAGCGCATTGTGATGACTCAGGCTGTGCCACTGTGTTACCATCGTGCAGCAATGACATCAGTCGATATGCAGCCCCTACACACCATACACAGCTTATCTAGTTAGAACCTACATAAAACTGGTATACTCTTAGCAGTGTAAAATGTGCTATTTTCATATGATATCTATTTTCAGAAAAACTATTTGCATGCTACCACCTGATACAGTCACAGTCCATGGCAAAGCAAAAGTACCGGACCAAAATTTTGATTTTGAAAGGCTAAATACCAACAAATATGGATTGAAGCAGAATATTTTGTTAGATAAAAAACACAATGGGAATTTTTTAAATGGTAAGGCACATCTATCTTTTTTCAATACATTTGGACTTTTGGACTGAAGGCAGACAATTACAGAGAGAGGATCGTGCGACGGGCATCACTCGCTGTGAGAGAGAGATAGAAGGTGGTCTGCACGCAATGTTTCTATAAGTTATTAATAATTCAAAGGTCAACTTAATGACATTTAAATGACTGAAGCGTCAAACTACTTGGTAAAGCCCTAATTATTTATGCGTATAGTGCACTGACAGCCCTTGTGAAAAAAATGGTCTTAAGTATGCTAAATGTTAGTATGCTACAGCACACTAAAGTGTACTAGCACACAGACTAATAAGTATACCTAAAGAGTGTTAAAATTTATTTTTTAAACTTAAACATACTACTGCATATGCGTTTCATACACGCTGAACATGTACTTAAAGTGACATTAAAATACATTTTATAACATTACAATTGCACTTCAAGCATATTTGAAATGTGCTAGTAATAGACAATTAATATATTTATAGTAGATTAATAGCATACTCCTTCAATATACTCTGCTACACTTTGAAATATGTTAAAAATATACCTGTAGAATGTAATTTATGTTATTTGAAATATGTTACAAACAAATTTGCAGAATGTTCAAGTTTAAAGTTAGTTTATTCATAATATACTCAACAATTAAAGGGACTGTTTGTAAGAGTCAGAAATTGGTTGTAACAGCGACACCTGTGGTCGTTTAGTCAACGAAAGTCAGCGCCCTGTTGCTCGCGTTCGCCCGTGTGCACGCACTACTTGAATGTGAGCGAGCATCCGTCAAAACAGTGAGGCAACATACGTCAGCTAAAACCACAATATCACTCTATATTTCAGCTGCTTGGCAGTAATGTTAGCTGACCAGACAAAGGTCTCTCCATGAATCAATGCTGATCCTAGTGTTGGCTTTTCCTGCCTTCCTGCCTTTTCCTGCTTTTGTGCTTTCTCGTCTTGCAGGTATCCATGGATCGGGTTTACACCTGGATCGGGATTGCATCTGCTGCCACGTCTGCTGCCTGTTTGACACCCAATGCTACCATCATTATCAGCCTTTTTATTATTATTAGTAGTAGTCATATTTCTATTATTATTACAGCTATTATTGCTGATATTTCTATTATCACTCTATTACATCCACTGCTATTGATTATTGTTATTAGACCTGTTTGCATACTTATACCTACTGTGCTATTATTGTGGTTGCAGTGCATCTATCTGTCTCTCACTCTCTCTCTCTGTCTCTGCCTGTCTGTCTCTCTCTCTAAACCCAACCGGTCGAGACAGATGACCGCCCACCCAGAGCCTGGTTCTGCCCAAAGGTTCTACCCATTAAAAGGGGAGCTTTTTCTTGCTACTGTCGCATAAGAATGCAATGCTCATGGGGGATCTCTTGTTGGGTCTCTAAATTATAGAGTACGGTGTAAACCTGCTCTATATAAAAAGTGTCTAGAGATAACTTCTGTTATGATTTGATGCTATATAAAAATAAATTGAATTGAATTGAATTGAACCGCCACCAACCTCTAACAGGCCAACTTCACACTACAAAGCCAGCCACAGAAATCCAGTTTAACTCCGCTGCTGGAGTACAATGTGCTAACATTAACCGTGACACTGACCAGCTAACATTGCCGTTAGCATTATCTGCTTCCGGAAACCTAACTTCTTCAGCCTACCTTGCAACTGATAAGCTTGACTTGCGTTTCTGTATCATCCAAATACAAAGAAGTTATAATTACAATATTAAACATGTGTCTACTCTCCTCCGTTTGTCTGTGTCTCAAGTAAGTACATTAAATTACCACTTTAAGTATTTGCAATTTACTTGCAATTACTTTTTAATAGTACTACGGAATTCAGCTTAAAATCTATTTATATTAAATTGCACTTTTCTATGATTCTATAATTTCCTCTTCTAATGAAATTACAGTAAAGTACACTTTACAAAAACACACGAGTAGTGTCATTTCTACATGCCCAGTCATCCAGCTCCCATTCAGTCATATTCCATTCACCCTGGTTTTCCCGCTCCCCACCTTCAGTCACACCCACCTCATGAAAGCAACTCTGTTCACGTGGTCCTCATTGCTCAGTGCCAGTATATATACTCCAGATCTTTGCCAGATTGTTCTTCACCACCCATGCAAGACTCTCCAGCACTTTTTTCTGAACTGATTTCCTGTTGCCGACCCTGCCTGCCTCTGACCTACCTGTCTCGTCTGGTTCCTGGTAAACCCACCAGCCTTCTGTCCCCCCGACCTTGACATCTGCTTCTGCGTCTTTGGTTCCTGTTTGCCTGTGGCTGCTTGGTGTTTCCATCTGACGACATTGCTACAATGTGAGTGTTTCAGTCTGTGGTTTCCGGTGGTCCAGAGACTCTCACCGTGTTACCACACTCTTCATCGTGTGAGTACCTACCTGCTGGCTTCCAGATCCTCTGCCTGGCTTCGATTTACCTTCTGCCTGGCCCCATACGGGTTTGTCTGCTTGGACTGTTTGCTTACCAGGTTTCGGACCCTCTGCCTCCACGACTACGTCTCCTGCCTGCTCCTCTACGGTACCGTTGCCTTTGCCTGAACTGTGTGTCAGGGCAAACGTCACCGCCCACTCACCTGTTTCTCGATCCGGTTTGGTCCGCCGAACCAACTGGGTAGTCAGAGACTCTGTCGAGATTCATTGCAGGATTGTTGAACTGCGCTGTACGCAGCTTTACCTGCCCTGTCGTGTACCTACTGAGTTTGGCATTAAAAGTCATTACCAACTGCTCCTGGTCTCCTGTGTGCTGCATTCGGGTCCTACCACTATTGATCTCGGTATGAATAGTTCTCTTAACACAATTTTTACTTGCTAGCTTTTTTTTCTGGAGCTTTCAACCACATCTCATAATGGTAAATGGACTTGCACTTATATAGTGCTTTTCTAGTCTTCCAACCACTCAAAGCGCTACATTACACTACATATCAGCATTCACCCATTCACACACACATACACTGATGGCAGAGGCTGCTATGCAAGGTGCCAACCTGCACCTGACCCATCAGGATTTAATCTAAATACTCATTCACACGCCGATGGCTCAGAACTTCAGGAGCAATTTGGGGTTAAGTATCTTGTTCAAGGACACTTCGACATAAGGAGCCGGGAATCGAGCTACGGACCTTCTGATTGGTGGACAACCTGCTCTACCTCTGAGCCACAGCCGCCCCAAACGCTAGTCTTCATCAGTTTGCCCACTGTTAAATCAACAGGTACATTTGTAAAGGATCCCCTGCATTGCATATAGATTTTAAAGTAAGATTATTTAATTGATGGCTGGGCTAGCCATCAATTCAATAATTTTACTTTAAAATCTATTTTCATAAAGCAGTAGCAACACTGACTAACAATCAAACAGCTGTACAGACTTTGAACAACATTAGCTACTTTTGCTAACGTCTCGTTTTTATCTTCATTGCACCAAGCTACCAAGCCAACATCCTCCAGATACAGTGCACTGCTGACGTCAGTTTCGATGCCAAACTCCATCTATGCTATGCTACTGCTAACAAAATGTTGTCTGTCTGTAGCCTTTAAGCCACAGCTGTCAATCAAACATGTATGTTGACCCATCCACTTCTTCCTTTCAATAATTAAAATAAATGTATTTTCAATGAGTACATGCTTTTTGTAACCCTAAGAAGATTTCTGCAGGTTAATTTCCATGTAGACCAGTGGAGGCCATGTGACTAAATCAAACAGGTAGCAGTTTGATTTAATGTTTTGAAGCTCAGTGATGCATGATGTATTCTGACTGGGGAAATGGGGACATGTTTCTAACTGCTAGGGGGCCTGTGTTTGCTGTAGATGGCACAGCTACAGTACTGTATACACACCTACCAGCTTCTTCGTCCTTCTGCCCCATCTTTCCTCAAAGCCCAGAATTAGTACATTGATTACAGTACCACTAACTCTTTCACAGCATTTCTGAGTAGCCTAACATATCCCAAAAAGAACAACAGTGTGTTCCAATCCACGTACTTCTGGAAGTACACTTCAATGTAGTGCACGGAGTGCACTCTGTACTTACTTTAGTGTGTGAATTTCAACCGGGGTAGGGTCATCTCATATCGAATACTTTGCGGTGTGCTTACCGGAAATGATGATCGCAACATTTCACCGCGGCTCGCTCGCTACCCGGAAAAATATCTTCTTCTTCTTCAGGGTTTTACGGCAGTTGGCATCCTTTGTGTTGCACTGCTGCCTCCTTCAGGTTTTACCCGTCCACTACCCGCCAAAATATCTGCCTGCTTTGTTGATCAAGAATACAGAGAGAACAAGATGCTAGTGTCGGCCGGACCACCGACGGGGCTCGAGGAGCTGGTGTCGGCTGGACCGCTGACACAGGAACTGGTTGAAGTCGGCAGGGATCCCCAGCACAGGAACTGACTTGGCGTCAGCAGGGACCCCTGACACAGGAATAGACTTGGTGTCGACAGGGACCCCCGACACAGGAATAGACTTGGTGTCGACAGGGACCCCCGACACAGGAATAGACTTGGTGTCGGCAGGGAACCCCGATACACAAACAGACTTGGTGTCAGCAGGGACCCCCGACACACAAACAGACTTGATGTCGGCAGGGACCCCCGACACACAAACAGACTTGGTGTCAGCAGGGACCCCCGACACACAAACAGACTTGGTGTCGGCAGGGACCCCCGACACACAAACAGACTTGGTGTCGGCAGGGACCCCCGACACAGGAATAGACTTGGCGTAAATGAGAACCCCCAACAAAGGTAGTGGAGCTGCATTTGTGACTAGTGCAAGGGCAATAATGGGAAAGAAACAGATCGTTCAGTTCCAGTCGGGATGTAAAAGGATTTGTGTCATTGACGGCTGAGTAGGAAGGAAGTGTGCTGATGGATTCAATGTGAGGGTGAAGGATAAGCCATAGTGTTCATTGTTTTATGAAGTCAAGTGTTTTCCCCAGGCATCTGGAAATCAAATGTTTTTTCTAGTTTTGAAACTTGAATGCTGGATGTGTTATGGTGTGGAATGAACTGACCATTTGTGAATATACTAAATGAGGATTTCTAGTTGTGGAAGTACTGTAATGTAAGGGCACAGTATGTTAGTGCTCATGATGGATTTTTCCCCACATATCAGTACTTAAAAGCTTTTTTTTTTTCCTCAGGATCACCACGACAGCTGCCTGCATGATGGACCTGCGCAGATACCCACTGGATGAGCAGAACTGCACCTTGGAGATTGAGAGCTGTAAGTGGCTCAGAGTTTATTACTGCATTTCTAAGTAGCCTAACATATCCCAAAAGTAACAAGTGACATGCCTAGCTGAGACATGTGCCTGTAATAAAAGGTGAAAACCAAGCAAAATAGAGTTAAAAGGGTTACCAACAGTACATACTGTAGCTTCATTTAGTTTTATTAGAAAGGTCATTTAAAAAAACATTAGAGGGACCACTGTTTTTTTTCTTTCTTCAACCTACTGACTCAACAAGGGAGGCTCTTGAAAGGGTGGGGATAGGGGTGTTTTATTTCCTACATACTGTTTGATATTCCGCTAAAAAGTGAAATGAAAGTGAAGTGAAACAAGTGAGTGCAAACATTGTATCAAATGTTACGGAGTAAAATAAGTAATAAAATCCAATTTTACAAAACAAGTACATATGCTTACATATACATTCATAACTTCATGAACAACATCCTCACAACCTCACTTGTAGACTATACATTTCATGTCCCCCCAAGAAAATCAGGCTGTAGTCTGACCTAAATTGTCCTAAAAATGTTTTTTTTAAGATTAGACATTAACATACGCTAACCTCTCACCTATGCAGACTTATAAGACATTTGAAAGTACATTATTACAGAGGTTCATCTTTCTAAATAAGAAGGGTTCATTTTAATTTGGTGTCTGGTGTCGGACCGCCGGACCGCCTACAGGGCATTCTTAATGTGTTTGTGAATGGTCATAGCCAACGCAAAGTCTCTCTCACACCTGTAGTTTGTTTCAGTTGGTAGTTCTGGTCCATTTTGTGCTCTGACGGACTGAAGAAAAATAAACGGTAACCCTTTAATTTACAAGCCGTTAATTACGTAGTAATGTGAAGAAATTGCCAGGCAATGACAGTAAAGTTAAATCAGTAAAATCGATATAATGACAAGTTGTAATATTAGAATTACCTGGAATTACTATTGGGTAATTACAGAGTAAAATCAAAGCGGAATAAAGAGGTTTGGTCTGTAATTGTATGGGAATTAACAAGTAATAGTAATGGAATTATGGGTAATTACTCTTAAGTTTTTGGGTTATTACACAGTAAAATTAAAGTAAAATAAAGGGCCTTGGTTGGTAACTATATGAAAATGAATTGTCATAGTAATGTTAATCGGTAGAGCCCACATATAGGACATTTGGGTGGTTTCTGTATAGGATACCATAGAGGCTAACATCATACTTTGGTAGTTGCTGAGTATTTAGCATTTGTACCCCTTATTGCATTGAAAAATGTTAGAGAATTTAGAGTCAACAATGAACCTAACCTGACTGTGGGAGGAAACTGGAGAACCTGGAGAAAACCCACGCTGACATCATGCAGCCCTAGTTGCAGTTAGATGAAGTTAAAAGCTCCAAAGTTAAACAAAAAGTGGACCTCACGTTAAGGTTATTTTGTTTAATAATAAAATATCTTCTTCTGAGTGTCTAGACTTGGACTAGAATTAGGATTTCACCCAAGTTTCTGCACCACATTTGTAAGAAGGAGATGAAGTCTGCCTCACTCAGATGTTCCTTCTCTAGGTTCCTGAGTTTATGAATATTTTCAAAATAAATTCACTACAACCTACATATAACAGATCTGTGAAATGTGTACATACATACAGATAGGAGGAGATTGTGTGGATTCAAAAAGGAATCTTTCATCTTTGATCATTTTTATTCATTGTTACCTTCATTTTAATTTGGCCATAGCTGTGAACTTGAAGCCATACTTCATGCACACATTCATAGGCACTTGACCTCTTCATTACTCCATGATTGCTCTTGTCCACTCATTTTACCTGGTTATTTATCCCTCTGTCACTGCCATCAGCAACAACACCGGAAGCTTCCACCCACATGTTTCACAAGTGCATCACATTACATTCAGTGCAGTTCGTTTGTAATGAGAAAACCAACCAGACTTCGTTTCAAAAGACAAACTCTGTCAAGTAGACCAGATATTTTCTATGGACTCTAGTGTGATTATAGCAGTCACAATGAACTGAAAGTCTCACCAAAGTGAGAAAACGCTTCCGATTAACAAGCTAAACCCAGCAGGTGTGAAAGCGTCCTCAGCTGTCAACTCGTGATCACATTCTGTTCATGTACTTTAGCGCCTGAATCCAAAATGTGCTTGTCCTTGTGATTCAGTTGAGGTTTAACTTGTTGTATCCCCCTGCTTCCCTCAGATGGATACACCACTGACGACATCGAATTCTACTGGCAAGGAGGAAGCAATGCAGGCTCAGTCACTGGGGTGGAGAACATCGAACTGCCCCAGTTCGACATCATAGACTACCAAACCCTCTCCAAGAAAGCTGTGTTTGCCACAGGTAACAGAGAGTCTCTTTAAAATCATTAATTACCTATTAAAAATGGAATTAGTAACCTAATCCAAGTATCACAATAGAAAAGCAATGTAATCTGATTACTTTCTGTTACTTTTGGATTACCTCAATACCATATATGCAAATAAAATGCTGAAATTTCGCCATTATTTTGAATGTGAAGCAGAAAGGGGGAACAACATCACAGTACAGTGCAAGTTATGCCTTCCAGCTGTGAAAAGTACCCACTGTACCCATATTAAAATAAATTAACCAAATGCACATTTCTAGGGCTTTACTGTATGTTATTGTGGTTATTTAAATGTAATTTATGGTGCTTTTAGATTGCTGCTAGACCGCCCCGTTAATACAGGTGTGTGCCTCCCTTTGTGCTTTTTGAATGTAGTGGAAATGTTGTTTTTGAAAGACTAAACGCCGACGAATATGGATTGACATGTTGTGGATTTTGGAAATGATTACATCGCTCTTTTTTCAATACATTTTGACTTTTGGACTGAGACAATATTAGAGACAACTGAGTGCCGCGTCGCTCGAGGAAGGAAAGAGAAGGTGGAAGGTGAACTATTGCCTGCAATGTTTCTGTAAGTTATTAAAAATAATAATTTGAATGTCAGCGTTATGATAGAAGCTCTGAACTATTCGGACCAGAAATTTGAAGCGGTTTGCTCATTTCCTACGTACCGTCTGTTCACACGGGGATGCACACTCTTGATGAACTGGAAAGTGTGCAAACCATCCTACTTTGTGATAACTTGTGCTGCACTGTGATGTTGTTCCCCTTTTCTGCTTTACATACAAAATAATGGTGAAAAGTTCCACCCAGTGACAGCATTTTTTTCACTAACTTTGGCCACTCCACCTACCTGACATCTCCCTCGCTGATCTGCTGCGAGTCGCACGCATGTGTCCACTAACACGGTGTGAGATTTGTGTCCTGAAGTGTTGTAATGTGTGCGCATCTGCATAGTAGCCTATGTTGTTCTTTATTTTTGATGTATTTTAAAATTGTAATCCTGCTAGTGATCCCCATTTTTACCAAATGTATGTTACCTTTTTGTGCATTCTAATTACATAACGCCGTAATCCGTTTCTACATACAGTGTCAGTTTAACCGTTTTGACCTGTGAATTTGAGTAAATTCAGCATAATGTACATTTCCACAGCACTAATTCCATCAGTACAATGTCAGTCATATCACTTTCACCACTCTGCTGCTCTCACGTTCTCTTTTTAACATAAATACTGTTTTCATTTATTCATTGATTCCAATCCACTTAAAGACTCTTTAACACTTGTTATCCAGAGTGTAGCTTCTGTATTTTTATAGCAGAGATCCAGGTTTCCTCTTACATGTTAATGACTGACACATTGTGTGAAGACAAAGCCAGTTCTGTGTGCCAGCCCATTTAACCTCTGCTAAGTCTTCTGTTAAGTTCTTTCATTTACTGTCTACTGTTTTGCTGTTTCTGTTGTCAAACAAGTATGAAGTAGTGATGTGTTCGTGGTTTCTAAAAATGCATGTTACCAGCAATCATCCCCAGACTGCTACACTGCTGCAAAATCAACTTAACTACAGGTTAATGACAACAGCTGTGTGATTGGCTATTCTGACATTTCAAGTGATTGATCACAGAGACAGTTGTCTTCTTAACTGTACATCATGTTTTATATTTCTGTGATTTGTTGCACTACATTAACAATGTTTGTATACAACTGAATGAATATCTGCAACCCTGTGTGTAACAGGCTCTTATCCACGTCTGTCCCTGAGCTTTAAGCTGAAAAGGAACATTGGCTATTTCATCCTGCAGACCTACATGCCCTCCACCCTGATCACCATCCTGTCCTGGGTCTCCTTCTGGATCAACTATGATGCATCGGCTGCCAGAGTAGCCTTAGGTCAGTGACTTTTTTCAATTCCTTACAGATTAAATTGTTGGCTGGTACTTTGGTCCAGACTGAAATATCTCAAAAACTACATGGTATGCCATGACAAGTTTTTACAGACAGTCCATGGTCGCCATGGCGATGAATCCAAATCATTTTGGTAATTCTCTGACTTTCATTAGTGCCATTATCAGGTCAAAAAGGGATGACACCCCACAACAGTGTTCAATATTAACTGCTAAATATCCATCTGCCCTTTTTATTTTTTTTTTTACAAGACCTGTTAGTCATTCAGTCTCCTCATTTACTTCTGCTGTACATGTTTGATGACATAAACCTTTATGAGTAACAGCGGATTCAGCCCGTTCTCATTCCCAAGGCGTCAAATACTGACGCTTTATCACGGCCGTCTGCGTTTGATACCGCCACACAAGGCACCCTTTTGCACCGGTATGCGTTGCACCGGGCTTTCCAGTGACTTCAATGTAAACCCATCCGCAGCAACGGTAAACGCTCAGGGAAAGCGCTGTGGTGACGTAGTTTAAAGAGCAAAAGAGACACAAAGTGCGGATGGGACAGGTGGCGGAAGAGTCCAACAACACAGGACTTTCATTACGTTTTACTTTCACTTTACAGTCAGCTCATTGTTCGTGTCACATGTTCACAACGTGAAGTCACATTTTCACTGTAAAAACCAAAGTAATTTTAAGCCCAACCATATTGTTTTTTTCTTAAACCTAACTAAATGGTTTTGTTGCCTAAACCTAAGAAAGTATTTTTGTTTAATTCACAACATTAAGCATGTGTTTACTGCAAGCGAAAAGTGACACCGAGGGGTCTTACAAAGCGTCAGTATGTGATGAGTTGGGATGGGAACGTGTTGGTGGATCTGGGGTCTCATTTATAACCGTTGCATACGCATAAAACAGGGCTTGAAATATGCGTACGCCACTTCCCACGCAACAGCTGTGATCTATAAAAACAAACTTGACGGGAGAATGAGCGCAGCTGTACGGGAACTCTGACCCATGTGTACGCACATTATGGAGACGGGAAACTGGCGACGCAGACGGTGAGGTGGTGATTTGAAGCCAGACTGTGGAAATGAAATGTGAGAGGCATCATTATAGGTATAATGATGCTTCTTACACATTTAATTTCTCTTCATATCACACGTTATAGATCCACTTTATCATAAACACTCAATCCAGCAGTGTTATTTGTGCTAGTGAGCCGTAACTATTCCATAAACACCTTTCAAATGTAAAATATATCAGCCAACTCAAATCTCAAATCAAATTCCGCTCAATATTTCATCAACGCTGTCTCATCATCACATTCCCTCCAACTCCGGAGCTCAGAGGAGAGGACCGGACTACTGACACTCATCGGTCATTTGTGGAGCAGCTGTTAAAATCATCATCGGTTGTAAAAATCCAAGATTGCATCAAATAGCATTTAAGAATATCAGAGCAGAGCATGAACATGACATGACTTATTCAGTTATTTATTTATTTATTGTATATTAGATAGGGACAGATACAGTATAGACAAAATGGAAACAGCGATCTTATGCAACTATCAGACTGTGTCTCCGGTGCTGCAGTGGCTGTCACACACACTCTGCTTCCTCCAGTCACCTCCACCCGGCACATCTTCACCACCTCCACATACAGTATGGATTGTGCAAATTAGCAAAGTGTGGAAATATAGCCAGTGACAGCTCTCCCACAATCGTTACACTCCATATCCTCCATATCTTCCCCTTACTGTAGAAACATGGTGGCCGGCTCCGTGAAGAGGACCCTCTCCGTATGTAGATAAACCCAGGCTCATTCTAAGCTAACGAAAACACAGCAATTCTTAGTTTCAGGTGATATTTGATGATTACACACTAAACAAAACATACTTGTTAATGTTATATTTCATTTCTTCCAATAGATCCCCCTAAATGCTGCACACTGTTCCTTTAAGTACAGTGAAAAAATATCATTAAATCCAACAACACACAAAATGTTTTAACCAAGAATTCAGGCTCAAAACTCTGTTTCAAAACCTTTACAGGATAGAGAAACACAATGAATTAAAAACTGAAAAAGTGGAGTGTTTATTTTTATTCCGATCCATCCAAAGGACATGTGTCGAACTACAATCTATGCCCTCATCCAGTGGGTATCTTGGTCAAAAAGCTGCTTGATGTGCAAAGAAAAGGCCACTAGTGTATCCAGCTACTTTGTGCAGCCTCATAATGCTGATGCAGCAGTTTAGGTTTTTCTCAAGCTGCAAATTATCAGCTACAGAATCTCGAATATATATTTGTGGAAGTTTGAAACTCTAATAACTATTGAAAGTGCCAAGCATTGATATGATACTAGGGCCCTTATACAAGCCCTAGTATCAATATCCAATATGAGGGACAGTATCAGGATCTGCATGTGGGGCTGCATTGAGGCTAGTGTGAGTGACTGCAGTGAAGCCAGCATGAGGTACAGCATTGGGATCAGTGTGAGGTACAGTATTGAGACCAACGCTAGTGTGAGGGACTGCACTGAGGCCAGTGTGAGGGACTATACTGAGGCCAATGTGATGGACTAAACTGAGGCCAGTGTGAGGGACTGTACTGAGGCAAGTGTGAGGGACTGTACTGAGGCAAGTGTGAGGGACTGTACTAAGGCCAGTCTGAGGGACTGCATTGATGCCAGTCTGAGGGACTGCAATAAGGCCAGCATGAGGTACAGCATTGAGACCAGTGTGAGGTACAGTATTGAGGCCAGCTTGAGGGACTGCAGTGAAGCCAGCATGAGGGACAGTATTGAGACCAGTGTGAGGTACACTTTTCAGGCCAGCGTGAGGGACTGCAGTGAAGCCAGCATGAGGAACAGCATTGAGATTAGCGTGAGGTACAGTATTGAGACCAGCATGAGGGACTGCATAGAGGCCAATGTGAGGTACAGTACAGTATTGAGACCAGCATGAGGGACTGCATTGAGGCCAGTGTGAGGTACAGTATTGATTCCAGCATGAGGGACTGCATAGAGGCCAAGTAGAGGATTAGTAATGAGACCAGCGTGAGGGACTGCATTGAGGTCAG
>CAKAOH010001580.1:14715-58551 GCA_916701665.1 Sebastiscus tertius | reverse complement strand
TCAGGACACACACACACACACACACACACACAGGAAAGACAATGCTAGGCGCCGTGGAGAGATCTATTGAGCTGGTGTGTATTATTTTGTTTATGCTAGAAGACAGTTGCAGAGATTAAGCGGAAACCAGACCGCCAGCAACATAACTATTGCATCTTGCTGAGGGGGCTGGTGGTTGGCCATCTCACACACACACAGACACACAAACACAGTTGTTCTTCCTCACCAACCATAAATTATGGGCGCTACAGCCGACAGACTACAGTAACTAGCAAAGGCATTTTAAACTGGAATCAGGAGAGGACACACAAGCACCATCACACACTCCCTTGTTTCTCAGCAGGAATCTTGGATAGCGTGTTCCCATAACACTGCCATGGGTTCACAAGAAATATGTGCAGCTCTGAGGCACAATGACCAAACATGGCCGACATTATTGGGAGGCCTTCCGGTTAGCTTAAACCTCTTCCAAGCGCCCTAATCGGTCTTTGATACCCTCATTATCCTCCAGATTTAAAGCGTGAAAGCAGAGAGAGGACTCCAGAGTAGTTGTGTATGACTCTCTCTCCTCCTCACATCACCTGACACACACACACTCAGAGACTTCTGTACTGCCAAAACAAATGGAGATTCATTAAAGCCAAGACTTCTGAGGCCAGAAGGGGCTATAAATAACGCAGGACCATTGCAAGTCACTGAGCCCTGACCGACAGTCAGTCACTGACATCCTGACAAAGCGGAGAGACGGGGGGCTGCTTGTTGTTAAATAAAAAAGTGAGGGCTCCCAAAACAGCCGACAGGCAGGGACGCATTGTGCTCATTTCCTTTGCTAGGTCCATCTCTCACGGGCAATATTTTCATAACCGTGCCGCTTCAAGTTCACTGCCAACACTTGATTTAGGGCTCCAATACAAACAGTTTTGGGTAAAGCGAAGGGGAGGGGAGGTGTGGAAAATAAATTGGATTCTGCAGGGCAGGGGGCTTCGGAGAAGACAAACATGGAGGAAGCAGGAGATGATTAGAAGGAGAGCCACGAGAGGACCTCACTGCTAGAGGTTAAGTAGGTTTTCTCTAACAGCTGAACTGTAGGCCACACCTATTTGAACGAAATGCTAACAAGGACTTTTAAATTGGTTTGTTTTTGCTTGGTAAACATACAACTGCAGACTAAGTTAACTAACAAGATGTTAATTGGTTGACTCCTTTTCACACAGGACGCGATAAATCACAAACTGCTCAATTTTGTCAGTTCAACCATACACTTACACTACAAACGCATACATGCACACAAAACTTACACAAAGTGCGGCAATAATTGTGCTTATTGACCTGCGTGTGACTGGGTTGAAGGTGGTAGTAATCAGCGGGCTCCCAGCGGGGGTTCTGTGTTGTGCAGAACTTTGATCCGACACGTGCGGCTGATTAGAGGAAGTCATTAAGAGGGAGGACATTGTTAACACGTAGCCTCTCAGATAGGTAGAGGGCAGTTCCACAAAACTGCTTCGTCTGTCTTGTTAAGCAGCGCCGCAATTTACAGCTGTCAGCGCAGCGGATGGTGTTATTTAGAGTTGGTTTATCAAGTCATTCAATATATTCTGTATATTTTATGTCCTATGGTTTGGGTGGCATTACTTAAACACTTTGAGAGCATCTTATTTTAACAGAATATTGAGTGGAATATCACACAGGCAGGGAGAGAAAGCCTGTTTTATTAGATAGGAAGGTTGGTAGCAGGATTGCAAATAAAATAGTGAAAAGAAAATACTTTAAAAAGGCCTTTACACACTGGGGGCGTGACAAATAAAAGACACAAAAATGCAAAATACTCGAATATTATATGTCTAGTAGGGATGCACCGATTGCAAAATTCAGGGCCGATAACGATTTAAAAAAAAAAATTAGGCAATTGTTGATGCCGATACCGATGGTTTTGTTTATTTTGTTTTTGTTGTTATTTATTCCTATTTTTTGTCCCAGGGAAACAAACCTCTTCATTATAAAAAAAATAACTGCGCTACTTTCAAATCATTCAGCATTTCATTACACTGTCTTTGAATAAGCACAAATTTCAATCATACATATTTATGAAACAACCTCTAATATAACTTTCTTTCATATGAAAAAGACCTTTGTCAAGATTGAAAGGAGTGATAAAGTTTGCCACTCTGGTTCAGACTACGGAGCCTCTCTGTTGTTGTTTCATAAATATAGGCGCAACTCAAACTGTTCGGCACAAAATGATTGGTCGATGCCTTTATTCATGATGCGAAAGCTCATAAAATCGCCTTTGTTCTGAAAAAAAAAAAAAACGGCACGTAATATTTACATTCTGTATGAAAGTAAACATGACAAAAACAACAGTTAAAATATATTGACATGCAAATTAATTGCACAGAAAAAAACGCTGGCGGTGTGTAACGGCCTTAAAAAGTAAAATATGTGCATATATAAAACAAAGTGAAAAACTTTTATGTATTGGAATTTACTGGTTGAACTGTATCTTTTAGAGCTTTGAACGTAATTGTGCACCCTCGGGCGATAGATAAATTGGATTCAATACTTATTCTTGGAAATGGGTTGTCGAATTTGCCCCATAACTAGCTCAAGTACTGCATTGAAGTGCCACTGGCTATTGTTCAGCAATGTGGTAAATTGCCCCTCTATTAGCTTAGCTCCGAGAATGCCGCTGGGACAATGCGCTATAGATCGAGCTGAGATGGGCGGCAAATAGAGGCAAATAGAAAAATCAAAAGGGCCAATGACATCAGAGAGGGCCGTGGAGGATTGTGTGGACTGTGTGGGCCGGGTACCAGGAAGCTTGTGATGATGAGTCAGGACAGGAAGTTGGTTGGTGTCGCTCACAGAGAAAGCCTCGAAGGCTCTAGGATGCGATGAGGAGAAAGATGGAGGACCTTGTACTCGGGTGACAAGGGTTCTTTTGTGTAACAGGGGGATCACAAGGACACAGTCAGGGTTTTGTGGTTGGGGGAGAAGATGATAGAAACATGATAGAAACTAGGAAAGATTGGAGAGGAATGTGCGGGCTTCTCTGTTTCTGACTCAAAAACCCTTAAGGCCAAGTTGGCTCGAGGAGTGACATCATGTGCCTTGGTATGCTCGAGTGACAGCTTCAGCTTTTCTCCCGCTGACATCCAATTAAAGCGATTTGTTTGTGAAGCTTGTGATGGTGTATGTGAGGGTCTTAGTTCGGCCTGCATCCAATGCATCTCCCCACTGCTGTGTGCAAAAATCAAAGAAAGAGCAAAGCTTCTCACTTAGGATAGATGGCGGTCATCTTGGCTGCTGCGTATCCTGGCTTGCACACTCCTTCGCTGAGGTTGCCATACTTGTACGCCAACTCTGATGGCCTGTACATTAAAAAGAACAGAGGGAGCGATTATTCAGACACATCGTGATAACCGATTATCAATTACACATTTCTAAGCCTCAAAAAAACTGAGCTTGTCAAACAATCTGCTTGAGAGATAGAGATAGAAGAAGAACGGGGGTGGCTTAGGGAAGCTGGAGAGCTCAGCAACAGCTCAGCGGATCACCTGTGTGTGGTGAGACAAAGCAGAGGGGCCTTGTTCAAATAATCACACTGGCAGTGCTAAAACTAGAACCTCCCGATTACTAGCGTGATCATTAATAACCTGATGGATGCCATGAATCTAGTTCAAATAAACAGGGAGAAAGGAGGGAGGCCCAAGTCTTAGCACCATGTGAGGCCCAAAATCTTGAGTTGGCAGTTTGCTGGGGCCGGCTTGTGCACAATTTGAAACTCTTCTGCATAGGACTGGCGCGACGAAGGAATTTCCCCTGCGGTGATGATGATTGGCTCAACAGTGCGATATGTCGTATCATTGCAAGTTTTTTTTCAAATTACTTAATTTATCCTGATTTTAGTGCTGTATAAATAAGCTTTATTGTTAGTCTATTATTAGTTATGTTGTTGCTTTTTAAATGACAAAGATGACAGTTTTAAAACAAATTAAATATTTGTTTATCGTTAAATGCAAAAGAATGAAGGGCAATGATGTGCAGCGTTTTTTATTAGCCGAGACGCTTTGATTGCGTCTGGTTGCTATGATACGGAATATCAAAATGTCAGCACAAAGTAGAGTACTTGCGCTGGATGAAGGGAAGGTCGAAGCACGTAGGGACAGAGGACGGACACGCCGGTCTATGTTTGTTAATTTCTCCTCCATTGTTGTTGTTGTTGTTGTTGTTGTTGTTGTTCCAGCTCTTGTAGCCTACATGTAGGATGTGACGGTTGTCTTTGTGGAGTTTTACCCAAAGCTGAGCATTTTTCAACTCTTGGCGACCAGATAAAAACACCAAACGTGCAGCATTCAGCGCAGAATAGACGCTCATCACGCTATTGCCTTTTGTAGCATAGTGTAAAAATGCGGCACTCCAATTGCAGAGAATTATAAAAAAGAAACGTGAACATAGCAGTTGTGGCGGTTGCTTGCCATCCTATGCGGTTGGTTGTCCATATCACGGTATTGCAATATTGCGGTTATTGTGACAGCCCTACTTCTGCACTAATATAATATTTTTCAGTATGCTAATCACTTGCAGATCGGCCTTAAATGGCCTCAAACTGGTAAGAGATTTGGTGGGAATGAAATCAAGGGGGCACTTTTAAATCAGGCCACCAGCGGGAACTAAACTAGCTTTAAGATGAATTGCATTAATGTACGCATGTGCTCTAATGGAGTAATTAATGACACTGTAGATATAATGTAAAGGAGCTGTATTAGATAAACTGAACCCATGTGAAAACCACCTTAAAGTGTGTGCTGACACGGTGCTTACAGTGTGTGCGCGGAGTGTGGACAGACGTGTCCTGTGAGAGCTGGGGCGGTGATGGGAGCATGTGATTATTGCCTGCGTGGATGTGGGAGGGCCGGAGAAAAGGGCCTTATCGTGGCAGTTTAGAGCAAGAGTGTCAAACCAATTCAGGGAATTGTACACACATCAACAGACACGCTGACACAATGACGGCTGGGTAATGACTCAATGTGGCATGTTCTCACCCTGACAAACCGCAGCCGCTCTTGAATAAAAGGGGGAACACACCAACTACGAATTCAAACAAATCTCTTAACTCAGACCACCAATTAAATCTGTGCATTTGTCAGCAGGTTTCGGTTAGGACTCCACTGAAATGCTATGTGTTTATTTAAAAAGAAGAAATCAAGTGAGATTAATTGGTCGAAGGTTTACGTTTTCATGTTTCCCAATTGATCAAGCAGAGCCTGTATGAATAAGCATCCAGTGGAACAAGCTGTAAAACATCTCTAAACTAATGGACTCAAAGTCCAACTGGGAACTCAGCTGTTCTAAATATAACAAGTTAGAAATATCCCACGCAGTACATGATGTGTTGCAGTAAATAACAGAAGTGTTTACTAGAAAGAGATGTACTCACAGTTTTGTGTCCAGCTGCAGCAGAAAGCCCTGCTTATCATACACTGGAAAGGGAAGACAAGAACAGAGACGGAAATTACCACGCAGATCTACGAAGCATGAATCGGCATCTTGGAACTTTATTTAGTTGGCTCATTAGTACCGTTCGTCCAATGCACATAATTTCAACTATCAGCTCGTTGGCTGTAGTTGTAAAACAACCTGTGCGTCGTTCACAGGGAAAACAAAACGGCGAAATGTAAAAGAAAATAAAAGCATTAGAATTTGTGACAAACAAGCGAGGTTAGGGGAGAAGCCAGCCAAAACAATCTGTTGAGTTTAAAATAAAAGTTAGAAAAGAAGTTAGAGATCACCTATGGACAACCAAAGGGGCAGCCTATAGGTGCCTGGTGAAGCGTTGAGGTAGAAGACAGAGAAGCACAGAGGTAAATATTTATGGAGAAATGATGTCATTTGAGTATATATATATATATATATTTTATATTCTATAATGATACTTACAGAGTCTAAAACAGTTAACATATTAAATAAATTTCTGTCTTTTAAATGCTGTAATTAGCATGGCAGAGGACTACATGAGCATTAGTTGAAAGTAGGAAGAGCGTGGCATTACTCCTGTGGTTGCGGATCTTGTCTTCACAGAGAAGCTGGAGGAGAAAGATAAAGAAAAAAGGACAATGGGAATGCGTGACGGCTTGTTAGGGAAGGATCCAAGCACTGCCCTGGAGGATGGGGACTTTTGCCATGGCAGCCAAGACGAGCGGGTGAGTGTGTGTGTGTGCGTTATGTTTCTGTTGAGAAGCATAAAAGCAGCCAAAAGGGCCAAGTCGAGGCGGCAGCTCGGGAGAAATTAAAGCGGCAGGGTTCTACCGGTAAGAAATGTTGATCTGTGGAACCTTACAGTATCATATTATGCACCAAAACTCCTGCTTCACTTGCCAACAATTTGTTACTGAGTCAAGACAACAGAGGGCAGTGTTGCATCACGCTGCAGCTTCATGTGGAGGATCATGACTGAGCAGATGTTTAACTCCTCACTAGTTATCATGGGTACCAAATTACTATACTAACTTGAATTTACTTAGTTAGTAACACATCTGGTTGACAAAATTGGTTGACTATTTTTTTTTAAATTTCTAGTTTCTCAACCCAAATGTGGCTGCTGAAGTATGGCAGGGTTTTTAAAAAGGTTCCGTCATATTTTCTTCTAAATGGTGGAAGGCCGACAAGGATGCGTTGGTGAGGCTGCAGATGTACCTGAGCCTACTATTCGTCCCACGGTGATGTCCGTTTCCGTCTCTGAAACACAAAATGGTCAGTTAGCACCCTTTGAGGTCAGTCTGTTATTGCAGCATTGGAATTGAAAATAAAGCCAACTGCAAATGTCAGACATTAGAGAGTAAGAAGAAGAGGAGAAGGAGGAGAAGGAGGAGAAGTTAGAATTATAATTCAGCCTACTGGGATTAAAGCTACGGAGTCTCAATCTATATTCAAAAGGCAGAAAGCCCAATGAGGTGGAAAATTAACTGCAGGAAGCCCCCATTGTGTTTTTGAGATTAACATAGCAGTGGTCTATTGAAAGTTACCCGTAAGAACTGAATGAGTGAATGAGCACAAACATGTTTGGTAATAAAACAAAAAGAAATGATGATAGGTAGATGAAAGTGGTAAAATGGAAAGCTTTCATTGTTGAGTTAGCAGAGAAATATATTCCTTGAAAATAAAAAAAAACCTCAACAGCCCAGTGTAAAATCACCCGCTTGACAATAGTCACCCAGTATAAATGGGCAGCGTCTCAGTGCCTCTACCTGGGATTCTTTTCACTTCAGCCACTTTAGTCAGGACTACAGTGGTCTCTTCTGCATCAATCTCTGAAAACAAAAGGGGGTGAAGATCATCACTGAGGAGATGTAGTAGGCAGCAACTATTAACCAAGACCAAAGTACTACGAATATTTAAAAATATATGTTTTCAACATCAGCGTCAGCAAAACACAGACCGCGGCTACGCACAAAAACAGATGCACACAAAAGGCAGACACAGAGACAGAAAAAACAAATTGGTTTAATGCTGCTCCTCCAACGTCTACCATCACAGTAGTGCCATTGATAGAGTACAGTAACTACTGAAACTACTATTTTAACTGAAAAATGCAATATTTTGCGTGGCAATATTGTATCGATATACAGACCTCAAGTATCAATCTTTTATTGTATAAACTAATAACGTATTAACAATCCAACCTGTGGGCCAGGCCGCTAATTTTGGCGAGGACAAACTGGCATGGCCATTTTCAAAAGGGGTCCCTTGACCTCTAACCTCAAGATATATGAATGCAAACTCTGAGATGAACAGAGTGAAAACTGTATCTTATTAGATAAAACAGATGTTGATAAACTGCATGATTTGCAGTTGAAAAGAAGTAATAAATCACAATATATATCTTATCGCAATACTCAGCAGCATATAGTAAAATGTTTAAAATTGCATTATGATTGTATCATGACTTAAGTATCACGATAATATCGTATCCTGGGGTCTCTGGTGATTCACACCGTTAGTAACTATACAGTGTGAACGTATGAATCTAAAAGAATGGCTTTATTCGATTTACAGAACAATTAAAGAGACGGCAGCGACAGACCCACAGTAAATGACTGTGACTTACTCTGAACGTCCTTAAAGCCACGTTTATTATGCTTGATTAAGATTTTGGCAACTGCTGCACATTTCCATTCTACATCCCCTTTTATATTAATCATTAGAACTTGTTTTACCAAATACATAAAAACTGAGGACCTTTAATTGAGAAGTGGGTTAGCGTCAAACGAAAAACCCATACAGGTTTTTGAAAAAAATGTTTCTCGCTCTTCTATCAAAACACTCAAAAGGACAGCCGCCATGTTGTTCCATCCAAACGCTGAACGACAAAACTACAAAGCCCTCTTCAAAAAACAGAACAAGAGCAAAAAGGTGCTCTTGTGACAAAAAGACAGCATTGAATTCTGCAGATGTAAAGTGCTGCCCAGAACTGTGTTCTCGTATAATAAGCTGCAACACAACACAGCCTCTCCATGTGAGGGCTTCTGGCAGATCAAATTCCCCAATTAGTAAGCGTCACACTACGCTCCAGCTGTAACTGTATAGGCGTATCGCTGATGACCTCAAAAGAAGGCAATCCCTGATGTTGGAAACCAAGCTGTGGTCGGGAATATTTAGAGCACGTTCCTTGAGCAACTGCTGACCACACTGCTAATCAAGCCCAGGAAAGATTTATGAGCAAAGGCATACACAGAGAATCGCTATTAGCAAACAGCTGGATTTATGGCATAACAAGAACATTTTCATGAACAGTGTTTTATTTTAGAAAAGCGGTTTAGAGGTGAAATCAACAGGGTTTAAACTTGTAGCTTTCTTGGCAAAAACTGTTAGCAGCTTGGCTGGTGGAACACATTCATTTCTCGCCCTGCAGGTGTTAATTTCAAGTGTGACTTAACACCCTGAGGAGGTGTTCCTGTTACTAGCAGCAAAGCAAACTATTATAAGTGACTGCACTGTTGGGGTCTGAATTCAAAAAGGAAGTGTGTTGCAACGGCTTTGTGCACCACATCCCACGACAAAAGTTCAAGATGTCACACACAAATGTTGGTCAATCTCTCTTGATCAACTGATATTGGGTTAAAGGAGTTCAAATGTTTATGATACTTGCATGTTTTGCTCAGCAAGATAATCTCCAAAAATGAGGCTATAAACGAGCCACACCACGTCGCATGGGCGCGAGTAAAAACACAACGAGGCTGTAAAGGGGGACAAGTCGGCGTGATGATGTTTAGTAGTCTCGTTTAGCCACTTTAGACGCTTTTTTAAAGACATGTAAAAGCTTCACAGTAAACGAGTGGGATATTTACCGACGTATATCGTAGAACAAAAGATTAAAATCTCTTAAGCTTGTGTTAACCACAATCTAACAACAAACTCATTAAAAAAAGGACTGACTCACTGGGAACCCAGAAGTGCTGAAATGCTAAGTCATATCCTTGTTTTAGGACTCATTGCTATACCACTATATTGACCTTGGAAATAATAGTTTGCCAAAAACCTCTTAGTACAAGGTCCATATACCACAGTATATTGCCCATGCATCTAAAAAACAAAAGAAATTATCTAGTGACCAAATTACCATACTTAGGTCATGTGATAACAAGTGAACCATTTTAATGAAAACTGAACAAACTCCATCTGCTGATGAAAGCCATGAGATGTAGCTGAAAGTTCCAGAAAATGTCCAGCAAGTGGACCTTGCTCAAACTGGTTCATTGCAGCCTTTAACTGGTTAAGCATGATTACTTATTTAATATTGCATAAACCTTTTTTCTATAGCCTCCATCACTTATAGTATGTATCAGTAGAGCCAAACACACAATTTAGTTATTCCCACGAACATATCTTTCCTTTTTTTTTTTTTGTTAAACACCTAAACGCTTTTGAAATAGTTATTTGATTGCACTTTATTGCAGTACTTGTTAAACAAAGGTCAACCATAATTTCTGCCCTGCTGCACTGGTAAAGTCGAAAGTTGTCTCACAACATGAATACGGATCAATGACAACAGTTGTAATGTAATTGCCTATATTGACACTCAAAACAAGCTTGAGGCGATACAAAGTTTGCTTCAAATAACAACACGAGTACCCGATCAGGCACACATCATTGCATTACTTGTAAAACTGCATAGCAAATGCAATCAAAACAGCCTATTTTTTTAGGTTTTCACACAGCAATTCAGCCGGCTGTGTCAATTTATTTCATCGTGGCTGCACGGGCTTTAATTGTGGTTTGAGCTGAACGAGCCAGAAATACAAGTGGTGGCTAAAACAGGCCCTTGTGTGTCAGCCACAGCAATTCTCTACCATGTTAACTGACAGCACTTCTGGAGCGGCTACAATTAGAGGCTAGCTATATTGGGAGGACTAAAGAAGACTCTATTATTGAAAGAACACAGGTAAAGTAGACGGGGGCCCCTCATCACGGCAGCCTTACAAGAGTCAAACATCCATTCCAGCTGACAGAGAGGAATGACAATGGTCACATGAGCCTGCTCTGAAACCGACACTCCCAGGTAGCTGGCAACAAGGCAGAGTCAAAAGATAAGCGTAAAACGAATGGCCGCAGGAGAAGCTGCCTCTGGCTGTTGATTGAAAAACAGATAACAAATCCAGGAAACGGGAACATAATTCAGCACTGATCTGATCAATGGCTACAGGCATTATTACGTAAACAAGTCTGGGTAAATCATAACACAGGGGCTAAAGATGAAGAAGAGCAGGAGAGGGGGCAAAAATGCTCCGAATGTGGTGACCATCATGTGGATCTGCATACAGCAGCTGGTTAAACCCAGCTCCAGTCACAGCCAACTGTGGCAAGCACCACACATACACACACACACTTTCTGAAGGACGCCAGCTTGCCAGGGCACAAGATCAGAGGCCCCAGTTCTGTATTATTTAAAGGCAGGGTGGGCAATCTTGAGAAACTAGCAAGTGTATACTAGATTTTTTAAGATGATCCGACCGAAAAACCAAGCCGAGTGTTGTCAACTCTTTTCCATTGAAAGTAGCTCCAAAAGCTGCTAAATCTAGCAGAAATACACTGACAGTCCGTCGCTTCAGGTCTCCCTCCAAAGCCACTCCCTCATTATTATCATTGCAAACATAAACATATCATAGTGAACGCGAACATGGCTATTGTTAGTACTTACAGCTGTCACGCTAGCAGCTTGTGGAAGACTCCGGTGACGTGCAAAGAGTGCATGGGCAGAGTGCACACACACAGGTAAACAGAAAGGCAGGTAGCCCGTTCCGTCATTACATTAGGGCCAAAAGAAATGATTAGATGGGTGAAAATGAGAATTTCAATTTTTAATATAACAAAACAAAACCTGCCTTTAAGCTCACTGTTTTCATTTTTTCACCAATTTTCAATACCAAAGTGCCCAGATATTTTAGCTGAATTTCATATCGCAGCTCATCTCAAACCTGTGTTTTCTGCTGCAAGAACACAGAAATGAAGAGATTTTAGCGCCATCAAACAATGGCAAAAAAAAAAAAGTACAGAGATGCTCTTAATGATGCTCTTAATGATGCATATGATGAGCAGGGCATAAGCCTCTTTATGTTCCATTTGCCTGTGGAGCAGTCTCTAACGCTACAATTCAAGAATGAGGAAGAGAGATCATCCAGATTTGATCCTCTCAGTGAGACCGCATAGCTCAGCTGAGCAGGGCAGAGGGCAGGAGAGACCATCCACATGCTCCTCTTCCTCCTTTGACCTTCTTAAAGTCAAACATCTGGCACCACAGTAAGGCAGACAGCCAATATTTCCCCACTGCAATCAAAGCCCCTCTCTTTTAGCTTTGTGCTATTGAACCGCAAGTCAGGGGAAAAAAAATAAAAATAAGCCCCATTCTTTTCGCTCCCCTCACATCAAAAGGGTGTCACGCAGTTATTAAAATAAACTGACTACGTATCATTTCAATCCCACGCAGGTGATGGAACAAGGTTGAAAGCGTTTCACTTCACTGCTTTGGAGTCATGAACGTCGATGCTGAATTTAGACAAAATGGAAGATGTCGCAACAGAAAAACAAAAAGGCTTGTTACACAGAGACCTTGGTCACAGCTGGAGAAATCGCTTTGATACGGACCACAGCCGAGGTCGTCTGCTGATCAGGCGTACTGTCGGTGATGCAACACACAAAAAGGGGGATTTTTTTTTGCAAGATTGAAGAGAAATATTTAGTTTAGCAAACCCAGCTGTGTGGGAAAATGAAGAAAGTCATCTATATGAACTATATAATCACACTACATAGAAACTTACAGTGATATTTGCACTCATTTGTATCCGGCAGTTTGCCACGGCCACCACAATGTGGACAAACTGACACCGTACATCACATACTGTAAGGCAGAGAGGCAGCGCTCAACAATACAGACACTTTGAAATGCTGAGGTTGACAGACATTTGTGCACATTGGACGCGACAATACCTTCTATATGTACTATATAGTACATAGCTGAATTCTTCCATCTGATCAGGTATTGTCTTCTGACTTCCACACAGTTCTTTTATGGTGGAAGCGGAGCTCCATGTTCAAATATAACAAAATACTTTTACAGATCGAAAATCGACGTTAGCAGGCTTGGCACATAAGACAAGAGAAATCATGTGAAGTCCGATTTCTCCTCACGGTGGGAGCAGTGCTGGGTGATGATGAGTTGAAAAGAAAGCAATGACATGGAAAAGGAAAAGAAGCATTCTCAGTTCTCACACAGAGATTCAAGTTATTTTGCAGTATAATGTTTATGTCCTTGGCTTGGCTGCTTCAGAAGCCCGTCAGTTGTTTAAGCATCAGTACATTTTCTAATCAATGTCATCATTTACGGTGTATATTTCGATTTTTAGACGTTATCATCACCTTTGAGCCGAGGAGGAATTTAAAAAAAGGTCCTGTGTAGGACGACTTCAATGGAAAAATGCCCCTTGTCAAACATGACATTGCCATGTAAGAGTTTCAGGAGTGAGATACATGGCGTCGTCCGAAATCGCATACTATGCACTACATGTTCAATAGGTGTACTATCGTTCAACTTACTTTTGTGTGAATAAACTAGTATGTATCTTTTCAAACACACTGAGCAGTAATTTGAGTCGTCACTTCCTGAGAGCCTCCTTGCCGGTTGGAGACACGTAACCATGGTAACCCGTGCCAACCTCGTGTGACTAAAACGACGGTTTGTGAGAATCAAAGTCTGACTTAATTTAAAATATATATTACACCTAGCGAAATGAAATCTTATACTTAGATTTAAATTGAAGCGTTATTGATGTTACAGAGCTGTCCGTCAACGTCCGCTATGAACTCTAACCGTATTGCATTGTGGGATATTTATGCCGCGGTAGTGTCCAGCGTTGCATACTGTAATATTTCACTGGGAAATAGTATGCAATTCACATACTACTGGTTTCATACTAAGGTTTCGGACATACTAAAATATCTCACATACTGTTTTAGCGTACTAAATAGCATGTTAGTATGGAATTTCGGACGCAACCCATGTCTGAATGGAGCTCGTGAAAAAAATATTCCCGATGACATTAAGCTGATATGCTGACAAATTGGCACTGACCATAGAGTGATGTGCCGACACCTAACCATCAGTCATGGCTTCGACACACCCTCCTGAATCATCATACTGCTGACCAGAAACAAAATCCTTCTCCACCCAAGATCAGTGTTGCACTTCACTGTATACTTGCATCACACAGCGTTGGGAAATCAGTGGACACATTCCTCCATCAGACTAGTTAGGTCCATGATTACAAAAAGCAAATCCAAACTCCAGTTCCATAGCAACATTATACATTACAGCCAGTGTGAAGATATCAACACAAGGGAGATTTAAAAAAAAAAAAAAAAAAAAAAGTGTTCTCCAAGCTTTACACTTCAGCCAGCATGCTGTTCCTCTAGCTACGCTCTCAATCTGGTTCAGAACACTGACATTTGTGTTTTCTGTGCCAAAAGCTGCTCCCTGAGAATGTTATCCTAGAAAATATACTCTGTAGGAGGCACAGGAAAGAAAGTTTCTAAATTGTTTGAGAAATCTTTTAGCCCCCTCTGCTGGATTTCAACAGCTGTTTCAGGGCACACAGTGTGACATTATAACCCCCCTCCCCCTCCTCCCTTTATCTTCAGTTTGCAGTTTGTTTTATCAAATATTTTGCCTAAAAACCAAGATAGGAACAAACATCCAGGTCTGCCAACTGCTCTAAATATGGACTCAAAACCTCAGGACAATGTTACAAGGAAATCCTGCTGACTCATAACCAACACCCAAACATGCCATGGTTATTTTTAAGTGGAGAGTGGAATACGTGAGCCTCTCTGTACGTTATAAAGGGCAGTGCAAAACTGCATTTTCACTTTTATGGTTTTCACCATAAAAGTGAAAATGAAAATGCCATTTCCTTCCATCTATGAAAGCAGTTGGTAAAATAAGTATGCCGTCTAAGACCGAGTCAGAAAAGGGTTTCATCTCTGTGGTATTCTTACTGAATCTGAGGTAGAGGGCTGTCAATAGATTTCCATCTGCAAGGCAACCTGCATGGGCTGGTTTTCAGCAGCAGATATGGAGCAACTAACAAGAAAATCTGATTAAGCTCTCCCCACATCCGGTGCTCTGGCGAAGTGAATGAAAAACTAATTCAGTATCAGAGACACACATGGTTTTGACACACCAACACACAGCGTGACATACTAACGGTTCAGCAGAGCAACTGACTGTAGAATAAAAACCAAAGAAACAGATTGAAACAGACGGACGGTTAACTGGCAGTCAGCACAGAGAGACAAAACAGAGACAGGCGTCGAAAACACATTTCGCTCAATAACATGTAGGTTTCAAAAAGGACTGTAACAGATGGATGATCAGGTGATGATGAATCAATGTTATAGTGAGACTGGAGATGTCACTTACGAGGCTTCTGGCCCCATACGTGTAGATGTAGCTTCCCGGAGGAGTAGTAAATAAAGCCCAGGACCAGCATGGGGCACAGGACGAACAGCAGCTTGTGTGTGGGCTTCATGGTCTTCTTCAGTCATTTACATGGCACCATCCAGGTCATCACCTGAAATGACAAGAGGGTACAGGGACAGAGTATTATTATATACATCCCAATAGAGAAACTCATCTGTTGGCAGCACGGGAACAAAATTGGCAACACAAACAAAAGGCAATAACAAAGCAAAGAAGAACACGCATAAACAAAGGAAGGGCGTGTGGAAAGAGGAGAGAGTTGGAGTCAAAATTGAAGACAGCTTGCAGCTAAAAAAGATGAATAAGAGACTGGAGAGGTATGTAAAAAAGGAGAAAATATATTGTAGGTAAATAGGATGGAAGGTAGTTTTATAAAGATTGATTTTGGTCCGACTCCAATGAGGTTGAATCTGAAATCTCTTCCCTTGCGTATATTATACACCATCCTCTCTCCTTGAATAATATTCAGTCGTGTTTGGAGGAAGGCAATTAAAAAAAAACACATGAAGAAAATAATTTGAACATTTGTTTTTGAATTTTGATCGGCTTGTTTCAGTAGCAGGCACACGAAGGATATGCAGAAAGTCCGTCTTTGTGGTCATGACAGTAAGTGGTGACGATGGCTACATAACACACTGCTACTCATCAGTTGTCCAAACATTCGTTAAGAATGGCCATCTCTAAAAAAAATAATGTTTAGAGGAAACCACGCCCATGCTGCTGCAGAACACATGGCAGTTATAAGATAAAGGGGGCCAGTCTTCCTCTGTTAACTGTTGTTTGTTTGCTCAGTTAACGATTATACAAAACTACTATTTCTTTTCATTAATCTCACCTCTCAGTTAACCTCCCTCAGGCACAGAAGATCCAGATACGGACCGTCCAGATTACATTGAACCAGCAAAGAACCCGCTGTGCTACACGCTGTGAATCATGTCAAGTTTACATGTCGCCTGACAGCAGACAAGACAACCCATTAGTCATCTGTGTGTCAGTGTGGTCTGGCTTCTGTTGAGAACAAACTCGGCTAATTAGCCCGAGTTGTCTACCGACTTATGAACTGTAACCCAGCACCGTGCCACTGCTTTGATATGTTGTTATTGTCGCATAGACTACATCTTTCATTAAAAACAAGCCCTGCTGAAACACATGCTGTGCAGTAGGGGTGTAAGAAAATATTGATACACGAGTATATTATGTTTTTGTAATACTATATTGATTCTCCAAAACTCTGTATCGATTTTTAATTAAGCTCTTAAAAATCCGGCGGACCCGGGCGCTATTGTGTCTTTCGGAGGTTGTAGCGGGCTCACTTTTTCACAACTAAATAACACTCCAAAGTTACGCTAAATTTTGGTGAGGAAAAACGGCCATGGCCATTTTCAAAAGGGGTACCTTGACCCTCTCACCTCAATATATGACTTTACAGACAAACTTTAAGGTAATCACATGCAGTTTTGGGCAAAAAGCATGCAGTACAAATTCTAAAATGGTGTATTTGAATATTTCTGCATACTGGGGTCCTTTAACAGTCTTGGAGTTACATAAATAACGTATGACTGGAAAGCTGAGACTCTTGAGGATCCAATGAGCCCAATTGTATTCATGTGTGAGGATGTTAGTCCCCATTGTAGCCATCTCACAGTGACTTTTTTAACTCAGAGTTTATACATATGGTGGTGTGTCTTTATACTATCACGGTAAATTTAGATTTTTAAAAAAAAAAATCACAATACATCACCTTGCTTACAGTATGACAATATATTGAGCCGTTACCCCTGTATCATGATCATATTACCAGATTCTTGCCAATACACAGCCCTACTGTGCAGAATTTCTCAGATGTCACATAAAAAGTATTTGTCAAGTGCAATCTTTGTGTCATCCTGAGGACTACTTTAGCTTTGCTTTGGCACAGGGTGGTGTCTGAGCAGAGTTGAGCTCAGATAAGTCTGTAATACCTCTTCAAAAGTGTGAATTTCAAAAGAGCAGCTCATAATCCACATGAGGCAATAACAGATGCTATCCACCAGCCAGGGAATGAAATTAGCACCTACCACCTGCCAAATACAGGGGAAATGTTGGCTGTAGCAGGTACAAATTTCAAGTCACCTGCTACCATGGCAGATAGGATTTCCTTATATTGAAATATTATTTTTCAAAAGCAATTCCTAAATTAAAAATATTCAGTAATTAAGGTTACATGATCCATATTTCTACTCTCTGTTACCACTGACTCAGTGTTTACTAGCAGTGGAAGAAAATATAGAAAGTATGGAGTATTGCAATATTATGTTTTGTGATACTGTATCGATTCTCAAAAACCCTGTATTGATTTCTAATTAATAGTTTACAAGCAAAGATTAACTCAGTCAATACTTTGTTTTATTTGCAAAGAGAAATGCAAATGCAGATCCTACTATTCTGATTGAAAAATATTTTTTTTACTCAGATTTTATGCATATGGCAGACCGTTCTCCTAAAATTGGATTTTAAAAAAATCAATATATTGCCTTGCTTACAGTACCGCAACGTATCGCAATATATTGAATCGTAACCCCTGTATCATGATACGTATCGTATAGCCAGATTATTGCTAATACATAGTCCTAGTGTTTACAAGTCTGAAGCATTCTACATAGATTTCAGAAGTGGCAGACAAAAAAATTGTGGGGCTAGTAGAAATGTTCAGTGACCTGCCACAGTGGCACATGAGGAAAAAAACTTAATTTCAGCCAGAAGCCAGCCTGCCACTAAGTTAAAAATGCAACTTGTTAATACTCTATTGATCCCCTCACATAAAATGTAAGGTGGTTGTGGGTCTGCTTCCACAATACTTAAGTGTTTTTATTACGCAAAAAAATTGTGGACAGTATTCACTGCGTTCACAGGACGTCCTTGTGCTCTCTGTCCCAAAAGCTCGGACAAAAATCGGGGAAAGGGCTTTTGCATATTCTGCACCCTCAGCCTGGAATTTGCTCCAAAATGACCTAAAAAAAAAAAATCAAGGAGCTGGTATCATTAAATATTTTTAAATCTAAAATGAAGGCTTTAGAAGCAGACTCCATGAAATGCCAATGTTTTTAGCCCCCTTGTTGTACAGCTGACTCTCAGAAAAGTTCATTTTTGTCCCAAAATCCAAATGTACACAAGCATGCAGTTAACAGTTAACAGTTAACACCAATGCAACTCTTGGGAGTCTAAAACATAGGGTTAATTTCCTCCTACGGGTATTGCATTTCTAGATTAACTACGTGTGGGAGAACATTGTCCAACACTGACGTTACACAACTAAATGGACAAGAAAAGACAGGAAAATCTGTAATACCTCTTTAAAAGTATGAATTTCGAAAGAGCTGCTCATACAGTCCACATGAGGCAACAACAGATGCTATCCACTAAGTTAAAAATGCAACTATTGATCCCCTCACATAAAATGTAACTTGTTAATTTATGGCTTATTTTACATTTTTTTTAAAAAAGCAACCATTAATTCTATAGGTTAACTAAATAAACTGCAAATTATTGATGGGAAAACAATAGCTCATATGAAAAATACACATCTGTGGATTAAATTGAAATCCATAGTGCAGAGTATCCAAATGTACACAAGCATGCAGTTAACAGATGCTATCCACCAAGTTAAAAATGCCACTTGTTAATACTCTATTGATCCCCTCACATAAAATGTAACCTGTTGATAATATATGGCTTATTTCACATGAAATAGCAACCATTAATTCAATAGGTTAACTAAACAAACTGAAATAAAATCAAAAATACACACCTGTGGATTAAATTGAACAGCATTAATGCAGTGAATCCAAATGTACAAAAGCATGCAGTTAACAGTTAACACCAATGCAACTCTTGGGAGTCTAAAACATAGGGTTAATTTCCTCCTAGGGGTATTGCATTTCTAGATTAACTACTTGTGGGAGAACATTGTCCAACACTGACATTACACAACTAAATGGACAAGAAAAGACAGGGAAATCTGTAATACCTCTTTAAAAGTATGAATTTCAAAAGAGCAGCTCATACAATCCACATGAGGCAACAACAGATGCTATATATCCACTAGGTTAAAAATGCAACTTGTTAATACTCTACTGATCCCCTCACATGAAATGTAACCTGTTGATAATATATGGCATATTTTACATAAAATAGCAACCATTAATTCAATAGGTTAACTAAACAAACTGAAATAAAATCAAAAATACACACCTGTGGATTAAATTGAACAGCATTAGTGCAGTGTATCCAAATGTACACAAGCATGCAGTTAACAGTTAACAGTTAACACCAATGCAACTCTTGGGAGTCCAAAACATAGGGTTAATATCCACCTACGGGTATTGCATTTCTAGAGAGAGAAAATTGACCAACACTGACGTTGCACAACTAAATGGACAGGAAAAGACAAGGAAAAAAGAGCAAAATCAGCAGAGAAACTAGTATCGTTTGAACTCACCACACCACCACATGTGTAACGGGATTCAGGAGCAGCTCTGTGGGCAGTCTGTCTCCTCATCACAACTCATTTCTTATGCACAGTATGCAAAAAGCGTTGTGTTTCAGACCAAGGCATTAGCTCGGTCTCTATACTTTCACATTTAAAGCTAACAAGCCGCGTTTAAAGCGTTAAAGCTACTTCAGCAGCTAGCAAGACAAACATAACGGAAACTTTGAGCTCTCCATAATTCACCTAAACATTACCTGTGTGTGGTTTAGTGTGTGTGAGGGGTTATTTGACTTTAAAACACACAGTTAACGCTGGAAAAACACACGAAAATATGACTATAACTTAAAGGTATGTAGATATTTACATAAAAAGGTGAAGTAAGAGCTGTTAGACAACCGTTAGGTTAGCTTAGCATGCTAACACCGCTACGTTGGCATAGTAGTGGGAATATGTTGCCTTGATCCAGTCGGCGGAAAGCAGCAGGCCCTGCAGCGGAACAACACCTCTGGTTTCGGGGGAATTAATGGCAAGACGTGAGCTTAAATAGAGCACAATATGTGGCCGAAACGGTGCACACATTTAGGATATATAATAACATGAAACAACAGCAAGACAGGAGAACAAAGCTGAGGTAATGTAGGGGGATTCATGGAGCAGCGGTTTGCCCCAAAAAAAACAACCACCACCTCCACCATCACCATCATCGACTAAAACACGGCGTAGCAACGTCTTATTGTCATTATAATATAATAGGTATTACCTTTTTCTTCTATTTGGAGTCCTCGGCTTCAGAAACAATACTAGGTTTCAGTTTAAATAACGGATTGGTCGATAAAACCACCGTGTTCTTCCTCCTCCTCCTCCTCCTCCTCCTCTCCGAGCCATCGCGATGTGAAATCCGTGGTTCTGTTAAAACGTTTATAACACAACAAGTCTTGCCTTGCGTTGTGTTTCCTCTTCTATGTGTGTCTCGGCAACTCCAGTTCACATCAAGACTGGCAGAAGAAGAAAAGCACCACCTCCATCAACATTACCATCACCATCATCATGTGTGGTGGCAGCAGCAGCTTACTGGTCTACAGCAACACAGTCAGTCACATGAGGAGGTATCGTTCCATGAATTATGATGCTTCTCCTCCTTCCTCTTTCCTCTTGATTTAACAGAGCTTTTATATGAATGCACCTTTTCATCTGGCTCTTTCACGTGGTGTTCCCCCTCTCTCTCTCTGCACGTCAGCTGTTAAACATGGCATTGTAGCTGCTTTTGCATTTAATGCAGACACATAGCAACCCCCCGCCACCACCACCACCACCAGACTGTAACAGCTCATGATAGAGAGCCAATAATAATGTATAGGAAATGCCAGCCACACATGCTATATGTGCTCGTTCAGCCCTATCTTTTGATTTACTGAACAGGTGAGATGGCTTTTATCCAACAGTCATGGTTGAATTCGCAGAAATCCAAACAGGTTATTAAAAGTAGGCTATAAATGAATAGGGAAATAGATAAATAGATAGATAGACAGTTCCATAGTGCAAAACATGTTAGTAAAAAGGCAGTAAAAAAGTTAGTAGTTCAAAGTACAAAAAAATATACCAGATATAAAAATACAAGGAGATGAAGAAAACTGTTAAAACTGAATATAGTGGAGGGTAACAGCTGTGAATACTACTGTGACGACTATTAAAAAAGTGAATATAGTGCAGTAAATCACTATCCAACAGATCCTCAATAGTATTAAACCTGCAGTAGGCAGAATATTTTTGGCATCATTGGTCAAAAAATTCCATAATAACCTTTCAGCATATTGTAATTCAAGTCTTCTGAGAGAAAACTAGACTTCTGCACCTCCTCATGGCTCTGTTTTCAGGCTTTAAAAAAAAATATATCTTAAACCAGTACTTCTATTCTTAGAAGGTTGATAAACATAGTGCCTGTTCACATTTATGGGAACATCAGTATGTGAATCTCTCTCTCTTTTACGGGTTTACAATGAGGTTGAAAGGTAGTATTGAGGACTGCTTTAAACAACTGAATCTACGTGCATGAGCTTGACTGTACATGTTTTCACAGAAACATGAGGTGACAACTCATATTTCATGTGCAGACAACTACCAAGTCTCATTATCTCCTTTAAAATAATATAAATGATGGTGGATTGTGGTTTAAACCTGCAGTAGGCTGAATATTTTTGGCATCATTGAGCAAAAATTCCATTAAAAAAAAGTGTTTTGATAAATAACTAGTCTTCTGCACCTCCTCATGGCTCTGTTTTCAGGATTTAAAAAATCTAGCCTGTGATGTGCGATTTCGGCCAATCACAGGTAATTTCAGAGAGAGAGAGAGAGAGCGTTCCTATTGGCTGTTCATTCAACGGAGGCAGCTGTCAATCGCTCGCAATCTCCAATCAAGCGGTCAAACTAGGCAGCGCTGATCAAATACGAATCAATAGTCTGTTACTGTAATGCCTATTTCTCACCTCAAATGTTTTCAGAAACATCTTTTAGTGTATTGTTTAGCTGTAAAATGAGAACGTTTGCTCCGGCTGTTGGGCGGTGCCTCGGTATTTCCTCAACTGATCTCAACATGGCTGCCGGGTCACAAACATTGTCATTTTATAGCTAAACAGTACACTACAAGATGTTTCTGAAAATAATTTATGCAAGAAATTGGCATTACAGTAACAGAATATTGAATCATATTTGATTAGCGCGGCCTAGTGTGATCAAAGTTCCTTTTAATAACCTTTTTTAAAGTCATATTTGCTCCATTTCTACCCACTGCAGCTTTAACAGTCAGTATATAGTCTCTACACCACCATCCAATGACTGTCTCTGGTGGCTCTGCACTTTGGAGTGCTTCTCCTGAAATGCTTAGCTCTAATTATCCCTTAGAGGACTACAAATAATCATTACTTACAGAAGTGTAAGCCCCTTCGCTCCATGATTCACTCTGATACCTTCCAGGGTGATAATGTTCCTATCCACAAGCCACAAGCTGTTTGTCACAACCTATTATTTGGACTTTTGCTGAGTTTATACTTGTATCCAAGGAGGCGGTTTCCACGGTTTCGGTCATCATGAAGTTAGAGAACCCAGGTGGTCAAACAGAATCACTGCTGAATACCGACTGCAGCGTCAGAAAGAAAAGCATAAAACTTACACTGGAATTTATGTGGGAAAAAAAGGTGAACTAAGGTGATAAAGAACCAAAGGTGCTTCGTTTGTCTGTTAAAGGTTTAACGGTCTTATTGATAACATTTTTATATAGACAAATATTAAAAAAATATATATATATTAAATATTTTAAATATGAATAATAATACATCCATAGAGCTTTTAGAAAGGTTCAGAAAGAAAGTATGACTTTTCCTTAAAAGAAAATATATTATGATTGTGAATTAATCGTTTTTAACATTTTGGCGGGTCCAAAATGAACGTTTTGTTTATCTCTGTGGAAGATATCTGACATTTGGTTCCCACTTCTAACAAGGCTTGTGAGCCAATAGTATAACGCCGTTGGTATCATGTGGTGGTATCATGTGTGATCAGAGCTGCCTAGTTTGACCGTTCGAATCGGAGTTTGCGAGTGATTAACAGCTTCTCCGTAGAATGAACAGCCAATAGGAACGCTCTCTCTCCAAAGTCTCCCATCACAAGATTTTTTAAAGCCTGAAAACAGAACAATGAGGAGGTGCAGAAGACCAGTTATCTCTCAGAACGCTTTTTTTTATGGAATTTTTGTTCAATGATGCCAAAAATATTCAGCCTCCTGCAGGTTTAAACCACAATCTATCATCATTTATATTATTTTAAAGGAGATTAATGAGACATGAAATATGAGTTGTCACCTCATGTTCCTGTGCAAACATGTACAGTCAAGCTCATCTACGTAGATTAAGTTGTTTAAAGCAGTCCTCACTACTAGCCGTCAATCTCATTGTAAACCCGTAAAAGAGAGATTCACACACTGATGTTCCCATAAATGTGAACAGGCACTATGTTTATCAACCTCCTAAGAATAGAAGTACTGTGTTTAAACATGTGAAAGCTCTGCTCCAATAAGATGCTTCATAAACATTGGTCCTGCAGAGACCTTGTGTGTCATCCTCAATCCCAGATGGGAGCTATCAAGTGGCTGCTCGCAGCAGATTGTTGTATGGCAGCAGATCCATAGTCCATGTCCTTTGCACCTGCTCGGGTTACTCTGCTAATTCAGTTTTCCTCTCGGATCTTACGTCGTGTTTGTGCACTGACATTCACAAGGCCTCGTATCCTACATAAGCAGTGGTTGGGCTGAGAGCCAAGGTAGGAGAGGGTGTGTGTGTGGGGGGGGGGTGCAGTCTTCCATTTTTACCCTGCAAACAGCGTGGCAGAGTAGCATACCGATCTATTAATATTAAATAAAGCAGGAAATACAATCTGCTCACCCACTGTTCTCCATCTGGGGTCAGGAGATTAGCAGGAGCCAGGAGAATAAAATACATACACAAGCAAACACCGAGATATATACACACACACACACACACACACACACACACATACACATACACATACACAAGTCTATTGAAGTGTCCCTGGATCATATATATTTTTTTTTTTCAAAGCTGGTGTTGGACTCCTGGTGAGTTGGCAGCACTTCATGGCTTTTGTCACACGGATCCTTCGTTTACATCACACTTACAAAGGGGAATGATCAATGGCCACAGAAAACAATGCAAGGAGCTGAAATTTTCCATTCTCTAAACAAGTCTGGGAAGCCTGCACTGTTATTTGTTTGTCTGCCAGCAGAGAGCCGTGTTCCTGAAGGGAAAAGCACTGTTTGTTCTACACGTCCACAGAAACGAATTCATTCGCTTCACTGTACATCCTAAAAAGAAGCCATATCCGGATTAATCTGATCCTCCTGGGTTTGAAATGTGACTCCGTCATTTTACGATTGTGGTTTTCCTGCTTTGCCGTCGTCATGCCCCATTCCTCTAATGCAATTATCATCGAACTGGCAAATAACAAACCAGTGTAGACTTGAGTGGCAGGTCTGTCACGATAACTGAAATACATGCTCCAACGAAAAAATGTAATCCTTCATCCAGTGTGGGCTGTGCAGCGATACCATCAGTTCCATCACTGGAATTGGCATTTCATCTTGGAGTGTAGTGCAGACTGTTTCCGCTATGCACAAGCTCCCACTTAAGCCCACTCCAGGAGCTCAGACAGATCCGTGGGTGATGGAAACAAGTGAAACGATGTTTTGGAAAATGTAATGCCTTTCATGTGCTTGTATTAATTGTGTAAAGGTCTCATTTTTACATACACAAATATAAAAAAAACAACAAAAAAAACATCCACAGAGCTTTTAGAAAGGTGCCGAGTGAAAGTATGGCTTTTCCTAAAAGAAAACAGTATGATTGTGAATTAATCATTTTAAAAAAAGTTTGACGGGTCCAAAATGAATGTGTTTATCTAAGGGCCGTCAAAGTTAACGTGATAATAACGCGTTAATGCAAATTATTTTTAACGCCTCTAATTGTTTGAGGTTGTAGCGGCATAAAGCAAGCATATTTGCCTACTGCCATGTTGATAAGAGTATTAAATACTTGACAGATTTCCCTTTAAGGTACATTTTGAATGGCTCAAAAATGTGCGATTAGTCGCGATTAATCACGGACAGTCATGCGATTAATCACAATTAAATATTTTAATCAATTGACAGCCCTAGTTTATCTCCGTGGAAGTTATCTGACGTCTGGTTCCCACTTCTAACAAGGCTTGTGAGCCAATAGTATAACAACGTTGGTATCACGTGGTATCTCCGTGTCATCAGCGATCAAGTCTTCAGTCAGTGTGGAGTTTGACTTTGAGTGCCTGGCAACCACTTGTTGTGAAGTGAATGCAATGGAATGGGGGGAGGGAGAATGCGAAATCTAGTGGCTGAATGTTATTGCTGTTATCAATAGCACCTTAAATAATAATGTTTTGTTTACATGTAAGTGATAATACTGTGAGATAACATCTGTGGCAAAGCTCAATTGCAGGACAGAAGTTTACCAGGGATTGTAAACCCCTTCATAAAGTCTGTGCTTTACTGTCCTACTACTGTAATCCCTGACCCCTAGGCCTACGGCCTCTGTCTTTGCTGTAACTTAATCTGGATTCTTGTCTTTCACCTCTCTTGCAGGCTACATTGCATCATCTAACGTAGCATGCAGAGAAATTCTAGTGAGCCATACCATTTCCTAGTGTATTCTTATCCCCAGTACAGTACATCGAAAATAGCATCTCAAATGTGCATACTGAACAGACTAGCTGACAACATCTTTAAAGAGACTTTTTAATGTTTGATCACGTCATCTGTCTGAGTGAAATTCTAGTGGCAAAATAAATAATTGATTGTTGTCATCTGAATCATAGATGAAGTATCTGCTCAATAGCGTGGCTTTTGCTCTGGTGGGCAGGCAGCAGGAAATAAACAAGTGCTAATGGGATACTGATAGATCCTATACATACAGGGGGGCAGACTGGAGCGACTGCATCTGAATGAACAACACTTTCACTTCCCATTCACTCTCTATATTTACTGTGCTAGGCACCATCTTGACCAGCCCCCCATTTTGACACACCAGACAAAAATTGGCGTTCTTCCTCAATCAGAAGGAACAAAAGTCCCTTTTAGTGTTAATTTAGGTCACGACTTCCAGAGGAAAAAACATTTGTTTCTTGGACTTCTGCTATTTCCATCAACACAGCCACTTATTACATACTCAGGGAACAACATGTCCAGAAACTTGGACTGTTTTTACACAACTGTAATGGAACCGACTATTAAGTCAGGAATGTAACTGCCTATTAAGCTAATTTAAACACAGAAATTGATGTGACATTGCTGCTGTAATAATCAAAGGAATAGTTTGACATTTTGGGAAATACACTTATTAACCTTCTTGCCAAAAGTTAAAAGAGAAGATTGGCACCACTCTTATCTCGCAAGAGTTTCGCAATCTGCGTGTTACCTTCTAGACACGACCAGGAAACAGCTAGCGTGGCTCTGTAAAATGTAAAAATGTCACGTTTTGGTTTTGTAGTTATAACCACAACTTTACATTTATCCATTTAGTTTTTTGTACAGATTAAACAAACAAAGTATAACGTGTTAATAAGTGAGTTTAAGAGGTGACGGTGCATTTCAAGTCTTGATGGTAAGCTAAGCTAGCTCTAGCCTCATGTTTAGCAGACAGACATGAGAGTAATAACCCCAATTGAATAAAAAAGAGCAATTTGGCAATATGGCACAATAAAGCACATGATCAGCCGTAAAATTGCTCTGCACTGGCTGTGCCATTGCTTTCCTATAGGGGAGAGCGCTCAAAATTGCCACCGAGCGCAGCGCTCAAAGTTCAAATTATTTCAACTTTGACCTCCGTTGCCGCTGACCTTTCAAAGCACAACCAATGATAACAGCTACGACTGTTTGTTGTTGCTTAAAAACAGTGAAGTAGCTTCCTTGTGCATTTTTTGATGACTTATCATCTGCGCTAGGCCTGTACACGGCTCTGCACTCTACCTCGCGGTGAGCGAAGAGCAAATTTCTTATCATGTGACAGCAAGAGAAGTTGGTATAGAAACATTATTTTAATGGTATTGATCAAGTGTCAGCAGTAACCTCATACATAAAGGATCTTTCACACAGACCGCGACCACTGTGCACCACTGTGCTCTGAAAGCCATTATTTCCAACGGCTTGTGCGGCGCCACGGCAGCTTTTTCTGTGAAAGGCAGTAAAACACTATGGTGAGTGTGTCCTGCTTTCTATAGACTAATGATAGCACTTTAAAATAACCAAATGCACCTTTAAATGGCAGTCAACGAGATGAGCTTGTGAGGTGATGTGCAAAGTTGCAGTCACCTTTCAAGTCAAGAGTTTTGACATTTTGAAAAAGCAAAACCTGGCAGAGATCTCATTCACATTCCTTCCTCCCTCTCTGTTTATCTGCGTCATGGTTTATCTGTTCTCTCCCTTTCAAACAATTGCACCCAATCTCTCTCCCATGCATGACTCCATTAAACACAAGCAATGTGTCCATTAAAATGAAAGTAAACATAAGATAGCACGGGTCTTGGTTATTCAATAAAGAATCAACAGATTAAGTCAGAAACAGCTGTAGGCTCTGTGCTGTGATGTGAAGTGATCATTTTAAAAGCAATAGTTTGATACATTTTGGGGCATTAACTTAGTCATTTTGTTGATGAGAAGATTAATATCACTCTCATGTCTATACATTAAATATACAGCCAGTAGTCTACCAGCTCCTCTAAAGCTCACAGTGAATAACACCGTTTTATCGTTTGTATTTGGATAAATATCAAATGTAAAATTGACAAGATGTGGGTTGTGTTTACTTGTGAGTAATGTGCTGTAGCGGTTCCTTGGGTAAGCTCAGGTAATTGCCTGCTGGCTCCAGCTCCATACGAGAGAAAGTGGTATCGATCCTCACATCTAACTCTTGGCAAGAAACCAAATAACCGTATTTCCCATAATGCCGAATTGTTTCTTTACAGTAGTTAATTTACATCCAAAGAGTTGAGCATTAATCAAATTCTGTAAATTTGACCCCTTGCTAAAACTTCAAAAAAAAAAAAAAATGCAAAAAGGTGTTCAGCCTATGTTAAGTCTTATTAAATAAAAACTAAATTACTGCACATATGAAAGAGCTTTCTTATGGACTGCACTGCTAACAAAGTCCCTTTCTACCTTCCTGCAGTACACAAGGGAGCTTGTTTTCAGCCCCTCGAGGCCAAGGTCATGGATTCATCCTTGGCCCACAAATAAATTCCTGTTTTTGTTTCAAGCCTCTATCTTTGCCCGTCCAGATACTGTATCTTAGGAGACAGATTACATGGAAAAAACATTCCCACGCAAACAGAGAAACAAACATCACGTCTACATGCTGGAAACATTTTTCTTAGGATGATATAATATGCATTATTTGGGCCTTTGCCCTGCTTTTAAATATGAATTTGTTTGACACATTTTATTATTTTTATACCTAGAAATGACTAATGAAATATGTCTCAAATGTTTCCCCAAATGTAGAGACAAACATTACCTTTTCAGCTGTGGCTGTCAAGTCCTTAATCCAGAGTATCAAACAGACGAGTTTACTACTATATGACAGAATAAATGATCAAGCACTCACACAGAGCAGCCTCTCCGAAAGAGAGTGGAAAGCCGAAAACCTTATTTTATGTGGTCGATGTCCTTTTAGCACTCTCTGCAAACATTAGTTAACCAATAACAGGGATGAAATGAACAACAGAAAACATTGCCACAGATCCAAATTCAACACAAGCAGCACAGACTGTCTGCAAACACGTGTTAACCAATGAGAAGTTGGGTAGGAAAATCCATTTGGCCCGTTACACTTTAAAAGTATGGTAAACTATTCTGACACGTCACATGAAGAAGCCGTGTGGCTATCCAGTTCATCATTTCATAACACGTCTGGAGATCAGATGTAGCAGAACACCAAGAGATAAAAGGAGAAATTTGACGTGACCTTTGTACCGGAGGTTAACAAGAGTACTGCTTGCTTGTTTAAAGAGGACCTATTATGCTCAGGTTCATACTTGTATTTTGGGTTTTCTACTAGAACATGTTTGCATGCTTTAAAGTTCAAAAAGTGCTTTATGCTGCATTCACAGGAGATCAGGTGTCGCTGGACAGGTATTATGCAAATGTGTTACTTGGTGACATCACCATGTTACGGAAGAAAAGGCGGGACTTCAAGCAAGGCGTTCCAGGCAGTTCAGGAGCCGTGTTTCTGTGGGGGAGAGTAACTTTGCCGTGGACTTAGGGCTTTGTAAATTTGCAGACCTTTTACATGAAAAAACTATACAACATACTAAAGGAAAGAGGAGAAAGCACAAAAGCATAATAGCTCTTTAAATCGGCTTGTATTGTGACAGATATTTTGTCGGATTTGGATGTACAATTACTAGCATCTAAACAAGATTTTGTGCAAAACCTAGCATATTAGCCTCTTAAATGGGTATGTCAATGCATACATTTAATCTATGGTATCTACTACAGTGTTTTGCATGCAGTATATTGAACTTTTCATGCACGGAAAGGTGAATATGCATTTTACCTGCTACTGAATGGGAAGACATTTTCAAAAAGTCTATTTCAAAAGTCAAAGTTTTCTAAAAATATATGAATACACACCAGTCATATTACTCATTCTTTCATCAAACTGAGCATGAGGCATAAGAGCAATAGCATATGCTAATTATCATGGCATTTTCTAAATGGTAAATAATTTACCTCCCAGCCATAACTACTCACAACCCACAAAGCACAGCAGCGAAGCATGAGGCCACATGGACAGGTCACGGAGACCACATATTAAACCAGAGTGGGTTTCTATAACAGTTCAGAATTGCTGAATGAAACCCCTCAAACCACCATCCTTTTAAAAAATTGGCAATTGTTTGTGTTTTATTTGCAGTAGGAACAGTATCACATGATATACTTCCTGCCTTGCCAGACCAGAGGCAGGGAAAGATTGCGTGTTTGCAGACACAGGATTGCTAAGACGATTATGGACTCGATCCATCATGTGATAAAGTAGAGCCTGGGGGAAACCTATAGGCTTAGATTGCTGCAGTCTGCTGCTTAATGAGGTGGCAACAACAGGAAGTCCCATTAGAATGGAAACAGGAATGGTGTTGTACATTATCTCAATAGCAGCACAATACATATAGTTTGTATAGAGGGTGTAGGAAAAATAATGCGCTATAATAAAGCCAGAAGAATAAGCAACACAACAGAATTTATTTGAAATATATAGGACATTCTGAAATATGTTGTATACTATAAAACAGCATATGGTGCCATAAACAGCAAAGTCAAAAAGAGCTTATGAGTCAACGTGGGAAACGACACAAAACTAGTCGTCACCTAGTCTCCTCTCGATGTGTCAATCTATTTATCAACTCACGCTATCACACCCTCACTAGACTTTCTGTCTCTGTCACTCATGCGAACACACTCAAACACATGCACACACCCTCTTTCACATCCTCATGTGTGTGTGTGTGTGTGTGTGTATGTGTGTGTGTGTGTGTGTGCATGTAGAACTGCATGAGGTCAGTAAAGCATTTGCAGAAATGCTGCAAAGCTTTAGAGATGGTTTGCAAGTAAGAGGATGTGGAAAAGCAGCAGACAGCTTGTCGCCAGTACTGCTCGTACGCTGCTGATAAAAGACAAGTGATTGGCCTATTGTCAAGATGTTGTCTATAAATTATTTCATAATCCGATTTACTTAGAGGATTTATTGGTTTTGTTTCTTCATGTGAAAATGTCAAAACTGAGCAGTGAGTCAGCATGACCTCTTCAATTATATAAAAGGCCACGATACATTAAGGAACCTCCGTCGTTCGCTGACCTTTTAATATCATTTGCTATTATCATTTACCGTTATCAGCGCCGGTGAAGGAATGAAGAAATTGAGTCCCCAGTTTACTCACTGAGGTTGACGGTAATCTCTGTTTGCTGTGACCTGCAGTTCACCTGTGCTCACCGTGTAGAGCTGTATGTAACCATGACAGTGGTCTTGTAGCCCTGAGTCAAGGTCAGCTGTCTTAAACCGTGAGGTGTGAACCACTGTGTGCCCCTGTTAATGGACAAGTCCTCATGAGGGGCTTTGCATAGAATAGTCCACTGATGTGGTAATGATTAATGTGAGTGCAAGTAGCTTTGACAAGCACAGAGAACAGATCCAAATCCTGAAAGATGAAATAATATCTATCAATTTGTCTTGCTATTTTTTATGTTTGCGTCACAAGGTGTATAAAATACAATAAATATAAAAATATACAATAATAATATTAATAATAATAATAATAACAGTAATAATACTAACAATAATAATAATAATAATAATAATAATAATAATAATAATTGGAAATACATGTAAATATATTATAGATTTTGTGGCTGAACAAATTTATGACCTTATTGCAATAGAAAGTATATTTCCATAAAATAAATGAGGAAATCCAACTATAAATAAAAAAAAAAATCCACAATCAAATGAGGAACATTCACCAGGAAAAACAGGAAGATAAATTTCTACTAAAAGAAAATCAAATGATACTGGGAACCGTCTTACTTCTAATGTAAAGTAGTTCCCAGTATCATATTAAAACATGTGTTTATGATACATTTACATTCAGGTTTCTCTTCCTCAGCAATCACAGGTGTTTTTGATAAAAGACATACACAATCATTGCTTTGAGAGTGGAAGACACAGTGGGTTCTTAATGTCACCTCTAGTTTACGCAAGTTTCACTGAGGAAGGATGCTTCCTGTTTTTGCGAGCAACACACACCATGACAGTGCTTTTGCATCAGCGCAAAACCTCCATCTGTATATATGGTTATAAAAGGCCTTATCTGATTAAGGAAGATTGGTAGGCCTACAAAAACAGTATCTTCACCCAGCAGTTGCAACTTCAGTATATTAGCTAATGAGTTAACGTCCCAGTCATTTAGAAGGATTTACATCATCCAATGTGATATGTCAGACACCAGTGGTAAGAATTTGATAAAACCTGAAGATATCATTTGTGTTGTCAAGTGTGCTTAATCTCAGCAAGCGTGACATTTGCAATGCTCTTTACAGAAAACCAATACCTACAAACCCTCAGGTTTCACATGTTACATCCCCCTCTGGTTTCTTCTTCTTCCCACCACATCTCACATACTTCAGATAAACGACCTGCCTACTATATAATCCATGTCTCCCAGTATAGAAAAGAACACAAGGATGCTTCACATGCAATTAATATTACTAGTGAGCGAGGTAGCATTTTTATTTGCTGATTTTACTGTCATTGTGTTAATATTACTTTCTATTAATATATCCGAACAGGAAGACAGGAAGATGTGGTTATGTGTCATGTGTGCGTGTGTCTGATGTGGCTTAGACGTCACATCCTGTTGGTGAGGTTGAAATATATTGCACTGCAGCAGAAGAATGCAGAAGTACATTTTGTTCTTTGCATCTTTCGCCGTTCCAGCTTAAAATATATATAAACAGGGAAAAAAAAGTTTGGAAACTTGTGTTTGGTGGATTATTTCTCTGTTGTTACAATGCTAATGGTCATTGTATTTTACATTGTTGGAAGGCCTGTTTATTTACCTTCATAATGATGTCCAACTTGTAAGGATCATGCATTTGTGGGATGAGCAGCACAGCTGATTATGTGGGGAGCACCCAAGAAAAATTTGCCAAAATGCTCTGCTAATGGTAAACAGTGTATTCTCCTGTTGGTGTTGACTCTTGTTTTGAGTTGTTTGGTGGATTGGATGATTGAACTCTCTATCAGTAACCAGGAACAAACAAGACATATTGGCTATTTGACACTTTATTCATTTAATACACCGTCAGGAACCTCAGTAGCGGTGGAAGATCCATACGCAGCCACAACAGCCTGGCACCTCCTCGTCATGCTGGTCACCAACCTGGTCACACGTTGCTGTGGGATGGCGTTCCATTCCTCATTGTATTGTATTGTATTGTATTGCATTGTAACAACAGAGAAAAAATACATCAAACATAAGTTTCCGAACCTTTTTTTCCCAGTATATATACACTGTATATATACATATAAACTATTTACTGCTCATAAACCATACAATAAAGTGTAACTGTATACTGTATAGTGTGAAAAAGTCCAAGCTTTAAACACACAAAAGCTGTGTGTGTGCAAAGACTTATCTACCGGTTAACACCAGTGTCTGAATAACAGACATCAATAGCACAAAGTAACCTGAGCTCTGTCACTTGACCACCATGTGACTGATCTGAGGCGGTTGCAGACAATAATACCCGACTAACAGAGGGACTTGAGGGAGCAACAGCTGCCGGGTCACAGAGACGGGGTGAAAGATGGTGTGGGAGTTTAGATATGGAGGCGTGCTGAGAGAGATAGCGCGCTGGTGTGAAAACAACGAGCGAGCCATTTGCTCACATGTTGTTAATGCCTGTATTCAATGATATTTTATGGTCACAAAAACGAGCCATAAACGCAACGCTGACACATTATCACTTTTTAATATCCAGCAGATAGAAAACATTAGCTTTCATTTAGAGTTGTGTGTTTCTAGCCACCTGATGAAGTCCAATATTACCTCTAGTTTTAGCTCTGTTTTGGTCTCCACCAACTCCTGAGGCAAATATCTATCCCTCGAGCAGCGATCATTATCGACTTTGCTAACTTTGTCTGCTGTTTGATGCTGGGAAGATTTATCGGTATCGGAAGCAGATTTATCAGAGCTTTTTTGCTGAACAGAAAAACAGCTGTAAACAAAATCAACACCAATGAGAGCTGCGAGAGTCAACCAAAACAGCGCAGTTGCAGCCCATTACACCAAAACAATGAGCTGAAAGCTGCTAAAACGCTTTGTAGGGCTGAAAAGACATGGTGATTCTCTGTGTTTTTCACTACAAGGAATACCTTCACATTCGTCATTGCTATCAAGACAGAAAATCGAGGATGCAACAGTGCAAACCGCCTGATGCAGATGACGAGGAATCAGAAAGCAAATAGAGTAAACAGAGTATACGAAGATGTGGTGACCATAGAATATTCAGGGCATTTCAGACTAGAACATTCACAATATTTACACATAAATTTGTAATGAACTACTTGTGTTACTCCGACCTCAAACATAGTACAGCAAAGGTTAAAACAATCTCTCTGAGTACTAACATTTGAGATGCCTCCTGTTCTCCGTTGATAGCAGTGTGCTTTTATTTTTACAGTTTAGGCTGTGTGGATCGGCATGACTCTCGGATGAATTCACATGACACTGGTCTGTTCAGTTAGGATACACCCTTCTTTATTATCCCTATCACTTTATTCTTTGTTATAATCCACGTCAGCGCATGCATCATATTTGTGGAGTAGTACTTAACCACACAGTAGCGCTTTCTTTTAATTTCTGCTGCTGGTGATAGAAACTAAGTGAAGCCTTTCTACAACCTCCTCAAGAGGTGTTCAGGTGTATCATTACCCATCATTGTATTTCATGTTATTAAATTTCCTAAAAGATATGGGGAACTTGTAATATTTGTTCTATATCTAAAGGTTTTTGCTAAAACGTCGACATTTATTTTTTCATGTTACTTTTTTATAGCATTTACAACTTTTGTACGTGGTAGCATTGACTTCCCCACACCTGGCAGAGGCTCAGGGGGGCGAAGGCAAACAAAGAAGCTTGAGCTGGCACCATCGGCCATCTGTCAGCAGATGTTATGATCCTGTGTAGACGTGGAGGAAAGGGGTGTGTGGCTGCAGGTGGCTTACTGACAGTCTTTGTGCGTACGTGTGTGTGTGCATGAGTAAGATACCCATCCATCCACCTAATAACATTTCTCAGAGCCTGGCTTGGTTCATTTCATGACATAAAATACAATACATACATTGATTAAATCAAGTTAATCTAGATTAATTATATCCTACGTACTATGGAAGATCATGACTGTCATGAAAAGACAAAAAAAAATTTGAAAAGTTAGTTGGTAAAAAAAAATACCAATGCCAGTTGAGTCTATTCTATAATAAGTTAAAATTTTGACGTACCATGAGCATTTTTAAGTCACAATTAGGTCAAAAACAAGACTAAGAGTCTACAGCCACGCTCGCGGCTCTGTGACGTTGTACGTAAGCGGTTGCTGAGCGGTGCTTTGAGCTAAATGCTAACTTTAGCATGCTAACCATAAACTGTATGTAAGTGGACGTAGTCAACGTGATGTCACCCGTTGGTTTGTGGACTGCCGTTTTGAAGCCTTGAGTTTGACATTTTGGCCTTCGACATCTTGTTTTTTTGCAACCAGAAGTGACACGAGTGGGTGGAGTGAAGTACAACCGAACTCTGAATAAGACATTTTTAGGCGACCAAAATGTTACAATTAACTTTCATGAACTGAAAACACACTGTGAAAGGGTTAAAGTTGTAAAATGAAAACACAGACAACTCCCAGACCGGATAACGCCGTGGAGCCACCTGTCAATCTTTATCGCTTTATTGCCTATTAAACTCTGAATGGGACCATAATTTACTAAATGAACATCATGCTGTATTGAAGAAGACTTGAAACTAGCGACTGAGACCATAAACTCATGTTTACAAACGTTACTTTTCAAGTGAGAAGTAGGCTCATTTTCTCATAGACAATCAGATTTCTTTTTGCAACCAGAGGAGTCGCCCCCTGCTGGCCATTAGAAAGATACTGACATACACGACAATGCTAATGTACTAAAGTTTAGCAGGTGTAATCTTTACCATGCTCACCATCTTAGTTTAGCACGTTAGCATGCTAACATTTGGTAATTAGCACTAAACACAAAGTGCAGCTGAGGCTGATGGGAATCTGTTTCACAGGTATTTGGTAATAAAGGACAAATTAAAAGTTTGACCTGATGGTGGCGCTAGATGAAGTCAGGTGTTCACCCTGACAATTAATCCCAAAATAGACATAAATGTCTGTACCGATGAAAATACAATCAATCCAGTATTTAAAAAATGTACCTCATGGTGGGGGAAAAATTGGGGGTCACTAAAGTCAGTAGTATTTATAATATTTTACGGCAATCCATCCAATATCGACAAACTGACTGAGCCTACGGCTATTTCATAATTTTGACTTGCTATCATTTTGATATACTATGATCATTTTTTTTCTTAATCATGAATAACTATTTATTTATATTTTACAGGTTGAAATGAACTTCCATAGTTTACAGCACATGTTGATGCTTTACATTATTAGGCGTTAATTCTACTTCCCCAGGTAAGGAGTCAAGCACTGCCTGAGAATATCTGGAAAAATATGCAGAATTTGTCTTAAGACAAATGAGACCCGAGTGTGAAACCAAGGACTGACTAAGATGTAGTTTAGCACAACAGCAGATACCGAAGAATGTCAAAACCAGAAAATGCCAACCAACAAAGGCTTGAAACCAAAGCAGGGGAAAATCTGCTCTAAGGCGTCACAAAGACTTTTCCTTCTCGTCATAAGTGATTTGGAGGAAGTAACTTTGAGGGCAAAACTATTGCATCAAGGTGAAGATGGCAGGATGTTGGTACTAACTTCTCACTACCAGCCCACAAGGGAATGACGACATTAAACTGCTCTACATAGAAACTTAAGCAGAATTTTAAGGTTACACGAATGAAGTTTGAAAGGGCACTCTCGGGCGTTTCCATTTAAACTGAAGCTAGGTCAGTCCAAAAATTCCCCCGAGGCATTTCATTGAAATTTCAGCAAGTTTCAGGACAGCAACTTCCTCAATACATTTTCAAAGAACTTTTTACTTCCTCGGCACGAATCATCAATGAACCAAACACACAACCATTGTGCCAGTCAGTTTGTGTGTGTAAGGAGAGAAAACTCTTCATTTCAGGCACTGTGTAGAGATACGTATACTAGACATGTAAGCATTGGCACATGCCAGATCTAGTCAAGGGAACATGAATTTTGCAAATCTCCTGTCCAAATATGAAAAACATATGTATGCCCATGTCTATATAGAAATAAAACAACCTTTTTTTAAATGTTTTAAAAGTAAGTCCCCTTATTTAGCATTTCTAAGCAGTCTACAAATACGTAACAACCGTTTATAACACACTATGATGTAGTTGTAACAGATAAGAAAAGTGAATATTATTAATGTATTTGTCAACAACTTATAACTGAAGCATCTGTAACAGATAAAGAATGAATGACGGTATAACACTTGCAATATATGTCTTCATATTTTGGACCGATAAAGATAAACATTTCTATTTTATTATTCATTCTATTTATGTAGTTATAAATACTTAATCCATCCATTAATGAATGTGTGTTATCGGTCATTCATTAACTGTTGATACACCAGTTATGGATGTTTCATGGTAGAAGTTACAACTGTTGACAAAGACATAAATAAATACTTCTCTCATATCAGCTTACAACTACATTATGCAAGGGATAATGTACAGCGAGCCGGTCAAACCCCTTCAGAGTGATGCAAGCATCACATCGCACTGTCGGGGTTTATTTCACAACAATGACCCAACATCAGAAATGCGCCCATAGCAACGATCTGTTATAAAGAAATAACAGGCCGTAGAACGCCGTCAAATCAGAATCGAGTATTCAACAAAGCCGTGTAATAAAGTGTGTTATAAATCGGTCATTAAGTGTTTATACTGTATACTGCTTAAACAGTAAATGCTAAATAAGAGAAGTTGAAATTCGGCGTTTCCCTTGGAGAGCATTGTTTTTACATGGTTATTTTGCAAGATATGTTGATCTTGTAGGTGTAGCTCGCCATCAGTCAGACAACTGTAATAAGACATCGGCTCTATAATATTTCTCTAAGTGTCCATTGCAACTACTGTATATAGCAGGTTGTTTGTTAAACAAGAGTGTGTGGCTTTCCTCTCAATAACTGTCAATATTACTGTCAATCTGGAAAATGTCAGAATGGTGAAATTGAGGTTTGTAGGCAGCATAAATTAAAAGGGTGTAAAGAACCGACGTGTACTTCTCTGGGTTGACCCTGACTAGAGGCTGAAGTAGGGATGTAGTTGATAAATAATACTCTAGGGTTTCTTTGTGAGAAACACGTTTAGACATTCACATATCTGGACCAGTGACTGTTCTGATATTTCATCAAAGGCTTTTTCTGAAAACCTCAACATTGTGAAAAAGATCATCCAAACACTCACCGTGAGAGAACGTTTTGTATGTGGGAGATCGCCATCATTATTATATGACCTCCGTTTTACTGTGTGGTCTGACTGATAAGGCCTTGAAGGAAGTACAGTTTACACCGGTTCAGATGGACACCATCCAACATGCTCAACTGTAAACCCTCTTAACCGTTTCTACGAGTGAGCAACCGAGGATGCATGCCGGGTAACTACCAAGTTACGGCCTCAAATTAGTTTACATATTTTTGTAAGACTTCAATACAGCTATAATAGATCTGATGTCTGATAACTTGGGAGTTCACAGAGGTTGTAAAGGGTGCAGTGATACGAAGAGCCAGGAGCCATCCATCTAATCAAATTCCAGCAGCGGTCTCCACCTCACAAGACCCGTGCTGCTTTGGCACAGCTGCAGGCCCTCTGGCTGAGACATCCAACACCACTAGTTCAAAAACACCAGAGAGGAAAAGAAATGCAGCCTGCTGCAAAACTGTACTGGTTCTCATGGAAATACTGCCTGGATCTCAGCACTTTGATCTGCTCCCTTCTGAGTGTGGTACAGGTAGAGAAAGTAGGTTATTTTTCTTATTCCAAACTCGACTCAAACAGTTGATGTTTACAAAGCGTGTACAGAATCTGATGCTGCCTTGGACATGGGCCCAAATGAAACCTAACAAGTATCGTTAAAAAGGTGTCTGCACACCACGTCCTCCTGAGAACACAGCAACTTTTCGAATACAAAGGACTCAAAGAAAACTATTGGAAATGATCCTCTTAACCGATTTTTTGTTTATTTGGGATCAAACTAGAACCTGGTTACAATGTTCAACTCTAGAGCTAGCTTTTATCAGAAACACACAAAAAAAATCTAATCTTAGTGGAGGCCACGTGTTGACAAAATGGTAAATCTCCCAAGGCGGGAGGTAAAAATAAGTGCTTTTTGTTTTCGAGAGGGACTGGAGCCAGATCGGCATTCACACCCTTCAATCCCAACACAGGAGAAGAGAGTCTCACAATTTAAACAGGATGTCTGAAAACCTATCTATATAATAAATATAAATACATCTGAGGTTTTCTACAGATTGTGAAAAGGACATGACAAAAATAGCTTTGTTCTCAAACTCAATGCACTCGCATAAATAAAGTTAATTAATTACAATAGTCATAATAAACCTTAAGCTTTACAAAAACCAAAGTATGCTTTGGCCCTTTGAAATGTAAGGCTTGGGCCTTTAAAACTAGTTCTCTTCTCCTCACAGTAGACGCACGTTGACACACCGATGAGAAGACATACGTTTCACTCCATGCATCGCATTACATGAATCATAAGTACAATCTAAAGATGTGTCAGAAGGTGACATTGAGATATTATGAAATTTCTTTGGGGTTACAACTTAACACAGTTTTGATTAATCTAATTGGTTTTGTAGTCAACAGCTGATTGGCTCAAAGTTTATAGCTCTGCATTTGTTTAACTTCATGAATGAAAAAAACTGAAAAACTGCTTCCTTTAAAACCTCATTCCCAAACACAATTTTTCTTCACTGCAAAATATTATGATACATCATTATGAAAATAACACAAGTCTTTATGTCAAGAGCAAAAGGTCATTTATAGAAGAAATGTCACTAAATTAGAAAAAACTGTCCATTTTATAATGTGTGAAACTGCTAAATGTGCTGGTAGAGAAAAAAAAATATTGCCCCAGTTAGATAGTCCAACCTTTTCCATATTTAATAATTCATTGATGGCTTCTTCCTGAGAAAAAGAAGAAAAAAAATAAAGAAATGGAGGAAGAGAACAGAATCTACAGGGTGTGATGGGAAACGTAGGTCAAAGAATATTATTTGATGCAGACAAAAGTCATTTAAAGTCCCAGCCGTAGTTTATAAATATGTAGCCTGACAGGCTGTGGAAGAAGAAGAGGAGGAGGAGGAGGAGGAGGAGGAGGAGGAGGAAGAGAAGGGGGGTCGTTCCTATCAGCAGTAGCCAGAAGCAGAGTAGCCAGACCGAGACAGAAAGATCTGGAGCTGCACCTCTCTGCGATGAGTTGATGAAGTGGAAAGCAGGAGGAGAGAGAGAGAGAGAAAAGGAAACGGCCGTCACTCCATGATGGTTCGGTAAATGACGGGCTCGATGAAGTCCTCTCTGTATCGAGAGTTGATGACCCGTTGCCTTTTGGAGTTCTCTTTGACGTCGCCCTGCGAGAAGAGCTCAAACCGCATGTCTGACGCCACCGACTGAGGACCAAACATCAGAAACAGAAATTAGTGCTTGCTTTAAAAAAAGATGTTTTATGTCACACCTTGCACGCTTCATAACGCGTTTTCTTTTCATAAACGGTTCAGTGGTCTTCTGATATAATGGAGGATTGTACGTTACCATTCGTGACTTGACTCGTTTGGGCAGATTCTCATCTAGAGCGTAGATGTCTTCTCGCTTTACGGTCATTTGTGATCCATCCTCAAACTCCACCTGAATGTGCACACACATGTAGAAAGTGAAACCTCTAATATACATATAATGTGCATGAAAATTCCTTTCACCACCATGTATTTTCATGATTGTTGCTTTAAATAGTTACGTTGTTACATGGTAATTTAAGCACTTTACTCACATGCTGCAATAAATAGCTTTAAAGCGGCAGTAGGCAGTATATTTTTGGCATTATTGGGCAAAAATTCCATAATAACCTTTCATCATATTGTAATTCAAGTGTTGTGAGTCTTCTGAGCAAGTCTTTAACTGGGTAGTAAAACGACAATAATATGCAGGCTGTTGTGTCACGTCATCATTTCTCTCTCCACCAAACATAATTAGAGGAGAAACTGCATAATTGGGCCAAAAAGCACTTCACTTTAAGACATCACATATTGATGAGGAAAATTATTCATTTTTAATGAGTCGCAACATTTTTACTTTCCACCACACAAGATCGCCCACGTTTTGAGGTAGAGAAACAGAACTCTCTGATGTGGTTTGAATAAACTGAGTAAGCCTTTTCAATACAGTCTATCCATGTCAGTGCCAGTAAGACAGAAAGGGGTTTACCAGGTACATGGGGATGGAGTGCGACGTCATGAACTTGGCTCCGTATAACAACCCATCTGTCCATCGCACTTTAACAGCATCACCTTTGGTGGGTGGACCGAGCCGGACGCAGTCGCGGTTCTGAAAAGAGAGAGAAAATGTTGAACACCGTGCATCAGAAGAGGGAGCTTAGATTATATCAGCTTATAAATGTTGTTTAAGTCTCACAAAGTTTAACATCTTTTCACTTGACAGAGTAAACAACGATTGGAAGCAGTTCTATTAACCTCGATGTCCTCCGGGAAGAGGTTGTCGCTGTAGGAGCCGTCGTCGAACACAACCTCGTAGAAGGTGGCCGTGGTCAGCTCCACCACCTCGCTGTGGTAGTAGCGGCCGTTTTTGTTTTTACAGATCACCCTCTGCTTGACTGCCAGCTCGCGCATGGACGCCTTGTTGCGCTGGGGGACAGAAACTGAGCGTTACTCTTGAAAGCTTATCACTCCCCAGCGCTAACAGCCATATGAAAGATAAGTGGTTGTTAGTGCAAAATAAACAGCACGAGTCCATAAAGATAACGCAGCTAGGATTACTCTACTGTAATGATTAAAACAATATTTGGTCAGTAATGTGTACCCAGGAAATTATACTGCTCTCCGTTTTATGGTACAATATACATTTGAGCATTGTGGCTTACTATTTACACAAACGAGCCCAGACTTGCAGTCAATTAGCTCAATACCACAGCAGCAAAGAAGAAACCAGTTCATTTGCATTCCGTGAACATTAATTTTGTCGCCTCATATCTCTTGACAGGACCAAACAGATGTCTGTCTCCTCCAATTAGTGAATCAAAGCAGCATGAACATGTACAAAAGTGAGAATCCCTGCGGTGGTTTGAGAGTTTCGAAAAAAAGTCTTCCAAGTATTACTGTGCTGTAGGGCTGATTAAACCAGCGCAGGAAGTTAACATGCAAGGCTAATTAGGCCGTCTTCACAAAGATCCTCTTTGTCAAAAATCTACAATAACACGGAGAGATTTTAGCACCGAGTTAGGCGCATTTATCCACCTTATGAAATGTGGGAAAAAAGATTTATGTTCAAATTAAAATGTGACTGGAAATTATACATTATGTCATATTCTGGAAAGCACAAAAACAACAACACAGTTCTTAACAGTGGTGTAAACAAGCTTCAATTATGAGAGTAAAAATGATTATGGTATTATAACCTTATTGCATACTTGTAAATATACAAAGTAGAAGTCACTGTACTTTGATTCAGTGGAAGGAAACTTGCTTTACAAAGAGGAAGTGAGAAAAATACCACCTACCATGTTACTTCAACACAGTGACATTTGTGAGATAGAATAGCTAGCTCTCAAAAGTTAAGATATAGTAACCTTGTCTTTTTTATCTCATTTTTTCAAATGCGGCTCAAAATTAGGGATGGGTACCGACACCTGGTATTAAACGAGCACCGGTGCAAAATGAATAAAGACCAAAGTATTGATAAGCTCCAACGTGTATTTCAATCTCCTCTGTCCGTAGTCTCTCATCTACCGACGCTGGCTGTGCTACAGCTCGGCTAATAGCGAATCATTACAAACCAAGCTAAAACAAAAGCAGTCGGTATGTAGTCTAACTGTTTAGCTTAGTTTGCCACGTATCTTAAAATTCTTGTAAACTGATCGACAGAGGGAGGAGGACAGAGGACAGGAGGAATAACTGATACTGACTGATGTCTGTGTTTTTCATTCTTTATAAACGTTACTCAGGAATATTATTTATTTTATTGACATTCTAGATTACTTCTCAGTAAGATATCATTGAGTTTATATAGTGATTTGATGTTGTAAACATTACTGTTGCTGCTCTAGAAACATTTAGTTATACTTAAAATATAAATAAATTCTAATCTTGTTCTGAATTAATTATCCTTTGAAACAATATATTAAAAAGCAAAATGAAAAAGAACCGATAAGAGTATCGATAAAGAACAGAACCGATAAGGAGAATCAATAAGAGTAGTAGTATCTATAAAATTCTAACGATACCCATCTTTACTCAAAACAGAGAAAAGTACTGAATTTTCAGATTACCTCTCAGCTAAACAACCTAATTCAAGCTAAGCGGTGAGATCAGACACAGAACAACATGTCTCATGTGATTGGCTTTTTGTTTCTTCTAGCAAAGAAATGCTCCAGCTGACCCCTTTTACTCTTTACAAAAAAACAAAATCCAAACACAGCTTCCCAAGATAGCGTACAAAATGATGTGACCTTTCACACCCAATTCATTACTACTGGCCTGACTGAGACTCCATTAGGTTACCTCAGGTATGACGGGCGATTTGTGTCTGTGGCAGGTGATGAAGACAATGAACGGCCAGTCATCCGGGTGCATGAGCATACCAGCTGCCTGAGCGCAAGTGGGGTGAAACGCCGTCGAGCAGCGCCCGTGGGAGCACTGGACACAGCAGCCATTCACCTCCCTCTTCATCCGTTTCCTGCAGTATGCACACTTCTGCCAGGGCGACAAAGACA
>CAKAOH010001580.1:0-14644 GCA_916701665.1 Sebastiscus tertius | reverse complement strand
GGGGCCCCAACAGCGGTTAAGAGGAAAAGTTACAAGTGGCGGGTTAGAGCAGAGGAAGTGCAGGGGAAGGAAAGGAGGAGAAAGGAAACAAGCCAAGCGGGGAGGATGTGAGAGAGAGAGAAAAAAAGTTGTCAAAAGGAGTAAAAGGCAGGCAGACCCAGACACGAACTGGAACACAAATATGTTAAGAGGGAAATTATACAACTTCCTTTTGATAATTTAATGTGGTTATGACATCATATGTACTTATTTAGAAAGTAAATCCACTGAGATCAAGACCCGTAACAATGGAGACAAGGCCGACCATTGTGAACCAAGTCCAGCATTATTCCCAGTCTGTTTGTGCATGACTCACACACACACACACCCACACACACACACACACAAGCATACACTGTCTGCCTTTCACATAATTTCCAAGTAAAAACTCTGTGTATCATGACTCTTTTTTTTTTTTTAAATCAAATGTGGTATTTAAATCAAAACTGTCATAGCTCCATTGCGTAGTTGAAACAGCTTCCATTACTCAGAAACATGCAGGGGCCAGATTGAGAAGTGAAACTGAGTAAGGACAGCCATCAGGCGCCACAGCAGTTTCGGTCCGAGTGGGTGTCCTCAGTGAGAACCACAAACAGATGCCTTCACTGTACAACTCAGTTTACCAAGAACCCAGTCTGTGTATGGATCAAAAACACTTGGCGGTGGACCAATAGTTCCGACACACAATGCCATGAATAGGTAAATAGGCATCATGATAATGTGCGTCAATGAATTTTCATATCAGAACAGTTTTGAATAAGTGAAACTCGGCAACGAGGCATGGCAACTACAGTTTGATTTCAAGTGTTACCTTCATGTCTACAGCTACAAAACAGGTCTCCTGATTAGAGTTGTTGTATGTGCCAATAAAAAATTTGAACATAGAGTTGTTGTGTCCGATACTGCCCAAAATTCGGGAACAGGTTTCACCGATTACGCCAGTCTATGAACTGATCCGATACCATCATTTATTAACTGAGAAAAAAATTAACTTGTTTAATCGGAAATCAATTCTTCCTCGCCACTCCACAACAATAGCCTTCACTGTGATGTCACCCTGAACGTATCATAGCTGCCACTGACAACTACTGTTTTAGAGCAGCGAAGAAGAACTGACTGCAGGTAGTTTTGTCACGTGACGATAGCAAACAACAGCGCGGTGCTAGTGGAGAGTGTAACGGTAGTCAAGGTGAGGAAAATGTCAGCCATTTGGCAATATTTCACAGTGGAAAATCCAACAAGTAGAACGGCGATATGTACAGGATGTAAGGCTGTGTGTTTAACCTGAGCCAGTCCATACAAAAAAGATATTAATCAGATCACATCCATACATGGTCAGTAGTAAACAGCTGTTTAATAATAATAATAATAATAATAATAATAATAATAATAATAATAAATCATGCTGGTATCAGATCGGTATTTGGTATTGGCCGAAAACGCAAGTTCAGGTATTGGTATCGGGAAGGAAATAATGTAATCTAACATCTCTACTCCTGATCGAAGTCACGGCAGTTAAACCAAAACGTACAGCAGGCCGCTGTAACTGTGGTGAGTCTTACCAGTTTGAACCGTGGCAGTGGGATTGCAGAGAGGTCAATGGGGCCTCGCTCAGTGATGTTGACAAAGCGAGCTTCCAGCACAGTGATGGCACACAGCACATGAACCCACCTGGGTGAAAGGCAAATATGAAGCGGATTTAAGACAAACAATTCAATGTCCAGGGTGCAATGTTTCTAGAAACGTTAGAGCACGCATTAAACAATGTGGTTACACAATAAACCAAGTAAACATCATGTGTAGACATTAACTTGTCGTTGGGGCTACAAGTTAATGTCTACACATGATCCATAAAAAACTATTACAACAACTTGTACTAGTACGTTTATTTTCTAAATAGAAGAACAAAAGCCATAATATTGGACTGGGATTATAACAAATTGCAAAATACATATTTAGGGATGAAAATATTGATAAATCTTATGATATTAAGATTGTGTTCAGTTCAAGGATTAATAAATGTGCCAAAAATATCCCCATATAAAACTATGTCACTTGATCAAATGGTTTTAACTTGAGCATGAAAGACAAGGGCTTCGTCCGAAATCGCATACTGTGCACTACATACCCAATAGGTGTACTATCGTTCAACATACTTTTGTGTGAATAAACAGTAGTGTGTATATTTTCAGACGCAGTGAGCAGTAACTTACGTCGTCACTTCCTGAGAGCCTCCTTGCGGGTTGGATACACGTAACCATGGTAACCCGTGCCAACCTCATGTGACCAAAATGACGGTTTGTGAGAATCAAAATCTGAACTAATTTAAACTCTAAATATTACGCCTAGCAAAGTGGAATCTTATACTTACAGTTAAATTGAAGCCTTATTGATGTCACAGAGCTGTCCCTCAACATCCGTTATGAATGTTGTCGTCACTACCGCATTGCATTGTGTGATATTTATGCCGCTGTAGTGCCCAGCGTTGCAATACTGTAATATTTCACCAGAAATAGTATGCACTTCACGTACTACTGGTTTCATACTAAGGTTTAGGACATACTAAAATATCTCACATACTGCTTTAGCGTACTAAATAGCATGTTAGTATGGAATTTCGGACGCAACCCAGTATTTACATTGGAAAAAGTAGCTTGACAAAATCTTGTTGTTATAAACTAAACAATGTAGTTTAAAATAACCAGTCAAGGGTGATTTTTAAAAAACATTCATGTTGTTAACTGATAACTGATATCCACGTGCTCAATAAGTGGTTAGATGAACACCAACTCTTCAACATCCAGCACATTAAAGAAAAGTAGTCCCACGATGTCATAAGCTATTTGTGATAGTTTGTTGACAGGAAAACGTTGCTTCTAACCAAACATGTTTCCTCCCTTTAAACTGACATACACTTACTGTGCTCTACACTGAGCGATAAAGTGTAACCACAGGCTGAGGGTGTGTAACAACCGCACACATCTACTGTGCATGTTTGCATTAAAAAAAAACGTTTAGCTTGAAGGGCTTGATCCACCAGATGGATGTTAGCAGTAACAGACTGAAGAAACAGACTTAAAGTGGTCAGAATAGAGAGTGGATGGTAGGCACGGGTAACAATCTGTTGTGTACCAACCAGTCCGACTATGTCTGGGCTGTTTTGTAAACATCATAAATCCTTCTTGAGTACTTTTTCTTGCCTTTACTTACGTTCACAAGTTTATGACTGTCACCACGAAGACATTCAATTAAAAAAAGGAGACAAGCTTTTCTTAAAAAAGAAGATGTGGCTCTGGGTCAGCTGAAAAGGGTTTTCTTTAAAAGAGGAAGCAAGGGCACTTTAACATCCTAGAAATCACTCGGTGGTGCCCTCATGCTGCACGAGTGGGTGTAAATAAAAAGTCCAAACAATAACCACCTTACTGTCTTTCCAATAAAACCAGACTCCCTACCAATCTTCCCTTATAACTAATAGCTCTTTGGTTTCCACATAAGACTTGACCCCTCACTGTCTAATGTCCAGTAAATCCTATTTCAAACAGAAACTGTGTGCTGGCATTACTTACTTGTCATTGTTGGCTCTCTGAAGAGCGCCGCCTCTCAAGGAGCACAGACAGCAGTCCTGGAGGAAGAAAAACACACAACAATGTGTTATTTTAACTCTGGCATCTGACTCCTTTATCTTCATCACATCTAAATCCTGATGCTTTGGATACATGATGTTCTACTCTATATTATTCATATCTTAAACTGGGGATAACACAGTCTCTCCTCTACTGGATCACATGGATAGGTATCAGCTATATAAAGCTCAATCTATTGCTAATCCTTTGTTTCTCACAAATCCACTGCGTACCTGGTGCAGCAGCTGTCAGGAACGCCTGACTGCACTTTCTTAAAACCTTCTAAGGGATAACAACACTGCGAGTCAGTGAACGGCAGAGTGGCAATAATAAATAAACCGAGGCTGTCAGGTTCAGTAAAGAGGACGGTGTCAGGGAGTGAAGTGAACCGACCACGTCTGGACTAAAAACAGTCACTTTGCCTTTATGTGATCAAAGTTCACCTCACCTCTAAAGTGCTGCTTTGGACTGACAACTTCCATATATCCTGTATTATTTAAATCCTGTTCCTGCCACAACATTTCTAGTCAAACACACCTTTCTCTAATGATATTCCACAAATCACTATGGGAAAATACTAAGGCTGTCCTCGCCCAAAGACTTTCTTAGTCGACTAACACTAGTACGATTTTGTCGACTAATCGATTAGTCAGATTAGACAGATCTGTAAAACTGAGTTCCTACACAAAGCATCACACAAAAGCACCACTTTAAATCTTGTGTTTACCAGAGATGTGCACATAAGTTTCTTGGAAATAAGTTATTCAGCATGAAAAAGCATAAAACACAACTAATCGACTAAAAAAAATCTTAGTCTAAGAGAGGGCAGCCCTAGAAAATATACTGAATATTACAGGAATCCCTTAAAAGATGGCCAGTTGGCTCAGTACAGCAATAAGGGGAAGAAAACACTTGATGGATGCATCCTGAGCCCCCCATGTTTGTTAATAACATCATGAATGGCTAGAACTCCTTAAAGAAAATCCACACAGCATTCAATGGTCTAATATTTCAATAAAGTAAATGACTTAAAATACTTAAACAGGAACAGTGTGAAGCCAAAGTCCTTCGACGTGTCACAATGAATTATAAAGTGAAGCATTGCCCACTGGTGGTCAAAGGCGTTTGTGCCAAAGTTGGCATTCTTGAGATTTTTTTCTTTGTCAAGAACTTTTTTTGCCAAATTTTTTTGATCAAATTTTTTTTTGGACTTTTTTTTTTCAAGTAATTTTTTGTCAAGAATTCTTTTCGGATTTTTTTGTCAAGTATTTTTTTTCGGATTATTTTGTCAATTACATTTTTCAGATTTGTTTTGTCAAATTTTTTTTGGCACAATTTTCGTGGTAAGATTTTTGGCAATTTTTTTTGTCAAAATCTTTTTTCAGGTTTGTTTGTCAAGTAGTTTTTTTCTGATTTTTTATAACAATTTGTTTTGAAAAAAAAAAAAAATTCTGATATTTTTGTCAAGAATTGTTTTTCGGATTTTTTTTTGCAAAATATTTTTTTTTGTCAAATATTTTTTCTGATTTTTTTTGTCAAAATATTTTTGGATTTTTTTTGTCTTAGTCTAAGAGAGGGCAGCCCTAGAAAATATACTGAATATTACAGGAATCCCTTAAAAGATGGCCAGTTGTCTCAGTACAGTAATAAGGAGAAGAAACCACTTGATGGGTGCATCTTGAGCCCCCCATGTTTGTTAATAACATCATGAATGGCTAGAACTCCTTAAAGAAAATCCACACAGCATTCAATGGTCTAATATTTCAGTAAAGACTTAAAATACTTAAACAGGAACAGTGTGAAGCCAAAGTCCTTCGACGTGTCACAATGAATTATAAAGTGAAGCATTGCCCACTGGTGGTCAAAGGCGTTTGTGCCAAAGTTGGACCACATTCCTGACATTTTTCACAACAATCTATTGTTCTGAGGAAACAGGAATGCTGAAAGCAGCGGGAATTTAAAGATAAAAACAAATTCCCCAAACAATAATACACAGGGGAAGTGAACACTCTCATTGTCTCAGAATCAAGGAAGCGGTAACATAGAGAGCCAAGTTTAGATTAACTGTGGCAAACGCTGCTGTGGTTGTCAATTATATTAAACTATTAGTTCAGTAAAAGGTACATAATGGTTTGTATTGTGCTTTTAGGTAAAAGAAGGACTGACATAATATGGTGCACATGGATATACATTTTTGTTTGATGTACAGATACATAGGACTGCAGTAAAAGAAAGACGCCATCATGATACGCACAATGGTTTCAACTGCAGCAGCAGCAATTCATTTCAAATTAAAAAATGCAATTTTCCCAGCATAGGATCGGATCATTAAAGTTGATCTTATGTTATTACATACTGGTGACAATGACTGTCAACCATTGGCACTGGTCCATCATCTGAGGAAGAGAGCTGTGAATACAGCTGTTTCTTCAATATTAAACTCTTAATGTTGCACCATGCGCCACCGTGTGGTTTTCACTCTAAGCTGTCCCTAGACCAACTGTTTTCACTATTTAGGACCTTTAATTAGAAACACAAACACCTGCAGACATAACACATGTGAGGTCAGTGCATTCAATTTCATTGTTAAGAAAATGTATTTTACTGATACATAAATAAAACATTGGTGCACTAATCCCATTTCTCTAGGCTTTTCCAACCAATTTTCTCACTGTGCTCACTGTTGATCATAATCCGTGACACTAGACCTCCTGATAGTGAAACTGCCATGTTGAGATTATTGAACATTCACCAAATGTTCTATAATAAAAGGCAACTTGGTGGAGGGATACAGCTACTCTGCGGCTGTATTTTTGGACTTTGTCTGTTATCAGTATGATGAGCAACTCAAATCATTTGAATCAATATAACGATTATCTATTATAGGTAGCCCAATTAACTAACCTCTGTGATGGCCCCAGCGTCACAGCGGGCGCACAGCCAGTCGTCTAGCTCTGCCTCATCCCCAGACACACCGTAGCAACCTGAAGAGGAACAGAAAAGATCATGTCACACATTCACATGCTTCATTTCACAGGAGGCTTATTATTAGCTGTATTTGACTGGTTAAGAGAATTGGGGGGGGAATAAATAAATAAGTGATCAGCCTATAGAACGACCAAGCCAGGCTAGAGCAAAATAAAACTAAAATAAATTATCATTGGAAAAGACACAAGTTAACTAAAATAAGAAAACATTGCAAATAAAACTGACCTAATAGCACTTCATCCAGCAAAATAATTAATTTCAGAAAGGCTCTGTGTGTAAATGCTGTGTAAGAGCTCTTATCACTACTGGCTGAATAATTTAGTGTGGCATAATAATCCATAATCATCTTTAGTGATGGCTGTTTTTGATATAACTGTAGTTCAAAGAATAACCACTAAGTGGTGGTTTCCTAAAGAATAACAGTAGATCTGAATACAATATAAGTAAGATATGTTTCATTTAACAATCCCTGAAGTGTTCCTACCAATGCATACTTTATAAGAAACCTGTTCATTACAAAAGGGGCTTACTGGTATGTACACGGACGCAGCACTGAGCACAGCTGACCAGCCGGCTGGTCCCGTCTTCTGCTATATGAGGGTGAGACAGCTGTGCCTCCCCGTTATCATTCGTCTTGGTAGACTGGGTGTTGAAACACATTTCAGGGATGAGTGGCTTGGACCACTGGCGGCCCCCAGGACGGTTCACCAACATCACGTCGGAACTACTGGACTCAGACTTGAGGGGAGAAAAGAAATGCTTGTTATACATCTATCAGGTGGATCCAAACCTCAGTTAGAACTGGATGAGACATGTTAAAACCTGTTGTGTTAATCAGTGTTAAATCAATGCACAACTATGTTAACATAATCCAAAAATTACTATGGCATTTGCCATACCACCTTTATTAGCGCACAACAGACTGGAGTAGATACTGAAATTAGCACCCCTGTACTGAAATGAGAATCAATCTTGAATTGAATCCTGTCCCCAAGAAACTAAATTTAATTGAATTGTAAAATACCGAACGATTCACACCCTATTTGATAACATCGAAAAGATTGTATTATCTGGTCCCAGCTCTAATGACCATCAACACTGAAAAATCATTGCACCACACAGTCCATCACTCATTTTCCCTGAAATGTCTGGATTTCCATAAATGACAACAGTGTATGAAATGCTGATAACCACGACTGTCCACTCAATATAGATGCAAAACGATGGTAAAAGGAACATTAAGTAACAGAACTAACTTCATAAGAGCATAACATGCTTGTAGTCGTTACCTGATGGTAGGTGTGGAAGAGTAGGCAGATGGAGCAGTAGGGGGCCTGCTGGCCCATGTTCTTGTTGTACTTCCTCTCTGCCTGAGGGTTATATGGCCGACACTGCCACAGCTGGGTTAGCGGCTTTGCCCAGTCCTCTTTCTCCTCTTGATCAAACTCCTCATCTATGAACTCATCTACAGATAGGATGATGGCATGAAGGACAGAGATGCAAGTGTGAATGAAGGAGGAAGATGGTGGAGAGAAAGACATTTAAGCCACGAAAAGTTCACAAGAAAAAAGAAAATGGAAAGAAAAGTTAATTAGAACAAGACCTAAAATTATTACTATAAATATGGTGTTTGGAAAACTGGCACCACACAACATTATGCAGATGAAGTAAACAACTGCGTACCGTCGTCACTGTTCGCCTCTCTGATTAGAGGGTGATGACGGGGCAGCTTACAGAGCTGAGCCTGCTGCTGTTGCTTCTTCACAACTGACTTGCAGTACGACTGCTCTTCTGACACCTGCTGGAGCAAGAAATGTGTAGCAAGACAAAACAGGAATTATCCTGCATCTGTAGCGATGGGCAAAAACATCAGTTGTCATGAAGTCAATTATGAGACATATTGGGAGCTCTGTACTGGTATGCATACCATTTTCCAGATAAACATTGGATCCATAGATCCCTTTGAGAATTTGCTCACAGCTATAGTAACTACTTACGTAATGATTCTGAGCGATCAGCTTCACCTCATCATGGACTGGTTTCCTGACAGGAATGGTGTCATTCAGGACGACAATGCCACTATCCACAAGCGGGGCTTGGTTACTCTGCAGTTTGAACAGCATGAATAACATTGAACAGGGCAGACTTTGGAAATAATGCCTGATAAAAATGTATTCTGCCACCAAGAATAGCTGTGTTAATAGAATTAGTAATAATGCTATAGTAGTATGCAAACATCATGCAAGGAAAATGCACCAGTACAGAGCCACCAAGAAGTCTTTTTTGTTAGTACCTACATGCACAACAGTATTATGAAGCAAAGACACACCTTTATGAGCACTAAATATGAACTTAACAAGCGATATGCTCAGAGTGAAAGCAAGCTACTTTGGATAGTTTGGTGTTAAGTTCATGAAAAGATAATGCATGCTACAATAGAACCTAACCTGTGCTCAAACATGCGTGTGCCACAGTGACCAGTCAACAATGACTAACATTTTTACTAAGGCTGTCAAAGTGAACGCGATTGCGAAACTGCGATTAATCGCAATTAATTATGGACAATCATGCAATTAATTGCGATTAAATATTTTAATCGATTGACAGCCCTAATTTTAACGTTACATTTCACTTGTTGCATCTTTGGTATGAGCGTTCTGTCATGCACCTTCTATTAAAAAAAATACCAAAGTAAAAAAACAAAAACAGACCTTTCGCTTGTTGATCTTGGGGGCCTCTGCCTCTGTTTTACTCAACTCTCTGAGCGACGTTTGAGTCTGAGAGGCAGCAGACTTGCTGGTGGGCTCAACTTCACGCTTCTCCACTTCAGCCTGATCCTCAACAGGCGTCGGTATTTCAGGTTTTTCCTCCTTTTGGTCCAGCTCTTCAAGACTCTCCGCTTCTGATTCATTCGGTGCTGCTTTGGTAAGAATAATCTTGAATTCCGGCTGTAGCGAGGGCTGTGGTGAGGGCTGTGGCGAGGGCTGAACCTGCGTGTGTGACGGTGTACAGGTTTTGTGCTGGAGATGACGGGGTTGATGCTCTCTGGCATAGCTGTGCACCTGCAGCTGTGTGTGGGGCTGCTGCTGCTTTTCTAGAGTGTAGCTGTGCACTTGAAGAGCGTCTTTTGGACTCAGAGTCCTGTGGAAGAGCAGGCTGGCTACCCCCATTTTGCGGGCAGGCTGAGCGGTGGCTTCTGTCCATGAAGGCACCGCTGAAACCGATAGATGTCCGTTTCTGGGCTTGGACTGAGACGGGATCGCAGGTGCGCGAGTCTTGGTATAATGTGGGGGACGGCTTACATCACTGTTACTTTGGGTCAGGCCTCTGTGAAACGGATCCAATAAAGTGAGCTTGGTTGGGGTGACAACCAACTTTGGTGGGCCTGTAAATGAAATCAGAGGTCTCCATTTAGGATGTGAGGATGAAAAATGCACTTTCAAACATTATTAGAGGCTCAGCTGCCTGACAGGAAACTAGAAGATAATGCACAGGTGATGATACCTTTACTTCTCTTGCCATCTTGTGACGTAAAACGTGGAGGTAAAAGACTTAGCCTGGGACGCTTCCCATACTGCACCACATCTTCCTCATCTTCATCCTTGGGAACAACCTCCTCAGGCACCTCCAGACACACTCGGTGTCTCTTGGTCTCAATCCTCTGTGTAGCGCTGAGGACCAAACAGAGACACAGGGAAGAGGATTTAAAACAGCAGAGAACAGGATACCATTTGTCTTTTCGGTTGCTGTAAAATAAAACCTTGACTAATGTTAATACTAAAATTGAATATGACTTTTTCAATATCATTGTCAATTAGGGCTGTGATGATACACCTATCTCCCGATTCGATACTATCACGATGCCCGGGTGCTGATTCAATATGTACTGCGATTTTTAAGTATTGCGATTCGATTTTACGATTTTTGTTAACTTTTTAACACTAGACCATGGGAAAAAGTTGAATCATACACTTCTAGGGACTTTTAATTTGGAAAATATCTAAATTAATACAGTAAGAATGTTTGATTTTTTAGCATGTATGTAGTCAGAGATGTCCTGAAGTCAAATATATCCTTGTCAGGCATTATTCATTACATTTTTTCCAGCAACCCCAAAATCAAAGAATAAAGACATTTCCCTCACAAATTAGTGGTATTTGCTTTTTAATTTATAAGGGACATGTAATGTTTTATACTTCTGGTGAATTTAAGCCAATTAGTCTTATTTCCTTACATGTATTTTGTATCTGCAGTTTCCTTTGTTAACACCTTATTTTGAAAACCAGATGTAGTCACACGTGTATACTTCCGCTAACCACGCCAAGTCCGTCGCTAGCTCTCCCGTACCAAAACATTTTACGGTATAAACCATTTAAACAACAACGCATCTACTCAAGGGTGTTCTTTTCTGTAGTAAGTGACCCACCCCTTCCGCTCTCCATCCTCCCCGCAGCTCTCCATGGAGTTACTGTTACTGTTGCTGATGTCGTTATAGGAATCCCCCAGGAACTCCTTCGCCTCTGGGGTGGGCCGCGTGTGGTCAATGGGCGACACATCGCGCCCTGCCAGCCACTGTTCATAGCGATCTGGCTGGTATTTCTTCACAAATACATCCATGGAAATCTTCACCATGTCTTTACGGCATGAGCACTAAAAGAAAGAAGAGCACAAAAAGACTGCGAGTCAAATGGCGAATGTTACAGTTGACAGTGTTGCATGTATTTCTATAAACATATAGCTGATTATACTGTATGAATGTATACGTTTACATTCTTTATAGCAAGATAAAATCTGATTCAAATAAGGTTAAGTATGGTTTTCTATGCCGTCATTTGGCAGTCCTCACCAAAACTGCTTGCTTGCCGTACTCAATCCATCTCTCTGTGGCAAAGTTGGTGGATTCTGCACAGTTGAAGCCGTGGTTGAAACCAGCATGATAGGCATAGGGGAAAGTTACCATGAACTCACCAGCCCTCTGAGTAATCTTAGGGAGAGGTACAAAAAAAAAAGATTAAGTAACTGCAGTTTATACATTTGACTTGTTCAGTGGGTATGAAGAAAAGACCCTCTGTTTGAAACACAAACAAACAAATACTCTATTCATACCTTGTCAAACGGAATACCATACTTCTTCAGTATAGAGGGAGAGATGAGAGTCATCTTGTGCCTCAAAAAGGCCTCACAATTTTGGGAACTACCAGGAAAGAACCCTATAAGAAGAGAGAGCAGACAGAAGTTATGCTATGTTCACACTACCAGTGACAAAAGCAACAAAACGGCCAGCATGGCCAGCAACATTGACGCCGGGTCTCCGTTGAAGCTTTGCTCAAGCGCTCGTTGACGTAGTTATGTCGTTAAATAGCACCAGGGACTGGCTAACGGCATATTTCTCGACGGAACAGAACAGAACAGAGTGAAACAAAAACATGATTGGTTGACGCTTCACTGCGTCATTGGAGCGCTGAAAAAAATTGAGACCAGCTCAACCTTATTTGTAGCGCGTCACGCCCGTCATGGAGCAACAAGTGTCGGGTGTCAGTTTGTAGCTTCATGTCACCGGTTTCCAGAATGTCGCGGTGTCGCTCGTAGTATGAACACAGCTTTAGAGACCATGATAGTGAACAGCATGCGTTTGTCTCTTACCTTTAGCCAAACGCTCCAATCTTTTCCCATGCTCTGGAGGAACACAGTACCTGCACATATTCAAATAAGTCCTCTTAGTCATAGTAAACTGATATTATACTATGCAGTGTGTTGTCAGATTATGTTGCATTACTACATTGAAAAAGAGTCAGAGCCACATTTTTCAACTCACTATTCCACATTTATGAAAACAAAGCATTCTGGGATAGGCCTTCCTGCTCTATCAATGCTGAAGTGTCACTAATAGGAAATAGGAAGCCTGCCGTTTCTATGTGGAAGGGCCCTTATGTAAATGACACCCATTTCCATGTGGCAGAGAAGATTGTGTATCAACATCCAGATCTAACAGCACATATCCCTAACTGTGATTCCTCTGGGTTTCGATCAGAATTGGGAAATCACTATCAAAATATGTTTAGATTAATATAAGAATCATATAAGAGTGTGTAAGAATCAAGAGTTTTATTACTGCATCTGATCAAGAAAAGAAGTGTGTGTCCTTACCATGATTTGGGTTCTCCAAAGTGCAAGTAGTTGATACTGTAGAGATCCATGTCCTCAGTGTGCCATGCAAAGGTGGTTTTCCACATGCCAAAATACAAGTAGGGTGTATTAACACCCTCAATAGTGATGCCGCTTTCACATTCGACAGTATCCAAAATGGTGTCCAGGTGGCAAATATTCCACTCCTTGACTTCCTGCAGGAGTGGAACAGATAATACAAGATCAGCAGATGAGTCTTGAAGCAGTGATTAACAACACTATGATTCACTAATGTCAACTCACGGGGCCATATAGAGATCCATTAACATCTGCCCCATATATGGGAGGGTTAAATGTCACGTTCTTCCAGTACTTCCTTTCCAGCTCCTCAAAGTCACCATAATGCGGACTACAGAACCTATGAAAAAGGCATTAACAATATCTGATTAGTACCACGCCATAAATTAACTTTTACCATCAAAAGGTTAAAAATGTAGTTGTCAGCATTCAATTGCAGATGTTATAGATTTTCTGATAACTGAACAAACTTAAATGTATTTCATTTCTGCACTTCTCACCGGTCACTGTTGGCAACTTTGCGAAACTCTCTCACGGTCATTGCCTTCCTCTGAATGTTGTATTGTGTGAAAAGGCCCGACTGGCCCGTCACCACCTGCTGAATGGGTGCAGGGATCACTAAATCGTCGATATCGTCATAAGAGTCTCTGGGCTTCCAGTCCTTTGGTGGGACAATCTTAGGAGGAAGAAAGTAGACTGTGAGTTATTCTGTTTTCGTAACACTGTTTATCAAAATGATTAACCGGCAAAACTTTGGAGGTATACATTTATTTATTTTTCAGACAAGCTGGTTTGTTCCATCACTCCACGTGTGCAAAATATCAAACAACAGATGCATGCCCTTGTCTAAATAATTTTATAGAAAAAACATATACAGACATCACAATTGTCCGATAGCCGTCAGAAATGTGGCACTGATGCTTGTACCATTTCTAGTTTTTAATTTTACATTTGCTCACCATTATTTACTACCAATAAATATGATACCATAAACATTACAATGGCGGTGAATATGGCCTGTGTGAACAGATGCAGTGTGTCAGTACTTACTTTAGCCAGGCCTGCTTTATGTGCTCCCTGGGACTCGATATATGCAATGTAGCGGCTGAAGTTCTTGAATTCCTCAGGAGTGGGGTAAAAAGTCATGATCCCCTTAGAACCATGGTTTTGGGAAACCGCATCTGACGCCATCCCAAAACTCAATGGCAGCTCCTGCAGATTGTAAATGGAGAAATTGTGATTTTATGATGCGATATCAATATTATGTATGTACTTCAGCTATTCCCTTATTCGTTTTCTACCTACAGTCAGACATTTTTAACTGGATCCTGCCTTTTTTGGTCTGCACCCCTATAGTTTATTATTTGAACAATTAACTATATTTAAATAATTACTTCTTACCTTATAACTACCACTTCTCAGCATTTTGTATTTACTTATTTGCACTGAGGTTATATGTTGTCTTAATGCACATATTTCTTATATTCTGATTTAATATTTTTATTGTTACTTAAATTTCTCTTCATTTATAATCATTTTCGTCCATTTCTTTATGTTTATATAAAAGCACCTGTAACGTCCAAATTTCCCCCCCAGGGGTCAATAAAGTATTTCTGATTCTGATTAAAACAATATTTAGCAAGTAGTCATAACAATATAACATTTTGTATTTCTGCACATTTATTTCCAAGAGTACCCAAACTGCTTACTGATAGTATTAGCTAACATTTCAACATACCAACAGCTTGGTAACCTGTAGTGATAACTCTTTAATACATCTTTAAGTGTGT
>CAKAOH010001579.1:0-22403 GCA_916701665.1 Sebastiscus tertius | reverse complement strand
ATATATTATATAATAATATTTAATTTATAAATATATTTAATTTATTATTAAAAATATATAATATAATAATATTTAATTTATAAATAAATTAAATGTATTATTATTATTAATACCATTAATATTAATATTGATAATAATAATAATAATAATAATAATAATATTTAATTATAAATACATTCACTTTATTAATAATAATAATAATAATAATGATAATTATAATAATAATAATAACAATAATAATTTAATACATTTATGGGGCATGTAATGTTATATACTTCTGGTGAATAAAAACCCAATCAATCATATTTCCATACATGTATTTATCTAGTGTGCGTCACAGCCACGTTTTAGACTCCGGAAATCGCATCGGAGTGAGAGCTCCTGTTTTCTCTTCCTCCTCTCTGCTCGTAACTCTGCAGCAACGCGAGTGCAGCAGCAGCAGCAGCAGCTCTGTCTGTCCACCGTCAGTGACGAAGATGATGGTGCCGAAGCGGCTCAACTGCACTTAAATCCACCTCTAAATCTAACCCAGTTGCTACTTTAACGTCTCGTAGAAGAATCAGTGAAACCGAGAGGATCCAGAAACGTCGAGAAGAACCCCGGTAAGTGCTTTAAAGGCCTTGAAATGTGCAGCCTAAAAAAAAAGAGAGCCCGCTAGTTTGAGGAAAAAGGAGCGCAGAAGGGAGGGAGTCATTTCCTTCACCGCCATTTTGTGATAACAAGGAGCCCGAAAACAAGAGCCAAGAACCTCATGCTGCCAGGGCTGAACATAAAGGAGATAACCCTGCTTTCAAACTGTACTTTCACAGCTTCTAATTATTCATTTAGAGCATGCTAAATGTTATTAATACCTAGCTTTATGATCTGTTCCATCACGTCTTTGCTGCTGCACGAGCTAACAAACAGCACAGCAGCTCTATTGGCTCGTGATGCTCACTTTTATGTGTCTGTAATGTAGTTAACTTGGTTGTTATACTTCTTTTAGCTTCATTTGTTCATTTGTTAGTCGGAAACAACAGTATTTGTAGTCATATTTTCCTGCGTTTGGACAGCCATCACAGCTTCAGATGATACCACAAAGCTGTTATTAATGATGACTTTCCCTTTCATATTTACCTCCTTTTAGAGCTCACCATGACCAACGAGGAGCCTCTACCCAAGAAGGTGAGCTGTCTTTTCCAAGCTGCTTTATTTCTATTTGACCTTTTTATTTAACCAGGTAAAATCAATTGAGAACCAATTCACATTTGCATATAATGAGAAGGAGCAGCAAGAGTACAAGCACAAGCAGCACAGATATACAGTACAGTGTGACAAACATACAGTATGCCATGAGAAAATGGCTAAAAACAGCATAGGTAAATAAATAGGTCAGTAATTAATAAACACTATGTACAAAAAAAAAGGTGGATTACTGGATGTTCTTTGTAAAATTGTAATGGAAGAGAGAGAGAGGTGACTTGTTGCAGCTTTTATCATGTGTCACGACCACCCTTTTATTTGTAAGAGCTTAATTATTAATTCATGGGCTTCTTCTTCTTCACAAATACCCCACACCCTACCTCCATATACCATTATTGACACCCACAGTACTGAGCTGAATGGACTGTAATGCTGTGCAATATGCTGACCTTCCACTGTGTAATTGTCTGAAATATATTAATTATTATTTTTTTTATATATATATTTTTGAGAGTTACAAGTTATTTTAACATGGTCATGGAGCATATATATACATATATGTATTTTTTTTTTAAACAATATTTTTATTACGATATGATACAACTTTATTGTCAGTTTGCACTGAAATTCATTTTGCATCCATAGGCAGCTCAGTTTGAGAAAAAGTACACATACAATAGACAGTCTGTTGCCATAGATAGACAGACAGACAGACAAGTAAGACCCATCAGACAAAAAAAACAAAACACTTCACCAATTATTCATACATAATCCATTACAACATTACCATCTGTCCTCTGGATTTACATGTCTTCTTTAGCAGCACATTAATTATTATTCAGCAACAAGATGGACTGATGGACAAAAGCGTTCTTTAGCCTGATGCGGTTAAATGAAGGGACTCTAAATCGCCTATTGAATTTTACATATATACATATATATATATACACACATACAGACAGACTAACAATATTAATAATTAAATTATACAATGAAATGTTTAGTCAGAGTTTCAAAGAAAGAGAGACATGACATTTCATGTATTTCACTTATCTAACAAAGAAAATAAAAGATAAGACAAAATAAATAAATACTTCAAAGAAGAAGAAAAAATTCTGCTTTTCCTCTGGTTATGTATGTAAGTCTCTCCAGTACATCACAAGTCATGGAGTATATTTACTGTATATTTGTATTCTGGAGGTATCGTTCCTATGCAGAGGGTAGTTTAGTTTATTTATTGAATACACTAAGGGCGTTTTTATATTTTAATAATTTATTTATTTATTGTGCTGAGTTGAATGTGCTACTTATTTTGTACTGTAATTACCTTGTGCCTTTTCTACCCTTATTTCTTTTCTTAAAGCGGACTCGGTGTAAACTGCTCAGAATTCCAGTTATTATTTAGAATCTTCTTTATTATCTAACCAGTTCTTGTTTTTTCCTCTCTACAGGTTCGCCTCAGTGAATCTGACATGAAGACTCTGACCAGAGAGGAGCTGTGCACAAGGTATAGATATATAGCAGCATATTGGAAATGTATTTAGATTGAGCTGTTATTAATGTTTACACATGTTCTGCTCCTATCTTCGAATATTTCTTTTTTTGTCCAACCAACAGTCCAAAATCAAAATCAATTTATTGTGATAGGAGACTAAGGAAATAGATAGATATAGATAAATACTTTATTTAGCAATGCCAGATATTGTCTATGTTGAGGCAAATGAATCACTCAGGAAAAAAATATCATCACTAAAGAAATATATCCATAGAATACACAATATACAGAATATTGGAATACACTATAAATATACCCGACTAATACAACTAACATAAAGAATATAAACATAGAATAACCTACTATATACATTAGCAAAGTGAGCCAATTACAATGTTTGTTTTTAAATAAAAAAAAATAATTGAGGTTGCAGATGTAGATGTGCAAAATGTAACATGTGTGAGATTATTACAGTTGAGAAACCAGCAAATATTTAATTTAAAAAGCTGGAGCCAAGCTGTTTATTTGGCAATGTTAAATTAATTGATTATTAAAATAATAAATACATATAAACAAATAAAAATTGATGATACCATACACATTGTTTAATGTTTACACATGTTCTGCTCCTCTCAGGTGGAAACAGCATGAAGCATATGTCCAGGTCCTGGAGGCAAAATATACAGAGCTATGTTGTAAGTACATCTGTTACTTGAATGTAATCCAACATGATTTCTCTTGCCAGCTACATTATGTGGCTGTTTGTAAAAATGGATGTTTCTCCTGATGCATTTTCTTTTTTTTTTTATCCTCTCCTCGCCCGTCTTAGCCAATGATGTGACAGGCCTGAAGGAGTCGGAGGAAAAGCTCAAGCAGCAGCAGCAGGAGTCTGCACGCAGGGAGAACATCTTGGTCATGCGACTTGCCACCAAGGAGCAGGAAATGCAAGAGTGCACAGTATGTATCTATCCCTCCACTTTCTCCAGGCTTTTGATTTATTGTTTTTATTTGTTTCAATGGGAGAGCCGTTGGTGCTTTCATTAAATTGTTGACTTAATGTTCTCTATACTTACTGCTCCTCTATGAGTGAGTAATAATGTATTATACTGTGCCATAATTGCTTGACTCTGAACAAGTCTATCTAGTCTAACTTTACTTAATTTTTTGTTTTTATGAACAAAGAACAGATGAGGGACTGGGACAGTATCATCAAACAAACAATCAAACTTTGAAAAAATAAGGAAATAAAAAGAGGCACAGGTGTACAGTTCAAAATGCACATACGAGTTCAGGCACAGGAAAAGTTGTTAGGAGTCTAGATGGCTATAACTATCACATTTTTCCCCAGTATTTATCCCCCTTCTCCTTTTGAAGTTAAAATTATTCTCATTATTGATTCAATATTGGACTTGTTTTAAATCAAGTGATCGTGGGTTAAACGTCTACTGTTGTCAAATGCTCATCACAAGTTGCCTCCTTAAACTTGCTTGCTTGGCCCAATCAATGGCAAAAAAACCCATAAACAACACTGTAAGTAATGATATGAGATTGCAAAAAGCAAGCAACATTTTTTGCAAATGTTTTTGTAATTTTTAATGAAAAACTTAAGCAGTCATTTATTAAAAGTGGAGTCCTCTGATCTACTAATTGACACCAGTTCAGCACTGCACTATACCTTGTATTTAATCCTCGCCATGGTATGTAGGCTAAAGGTAAATGTGTCAAGAAGGGCATCCCTAGGTCTTATCAGATCGACTGCTCAGTGGATCACCCAGTGGATTTATGGCAGCACATGCCATTCTTACAGGCCAGCTGAGGTGAACACACACACTGGCAGAGGTTAAAAAGCTTTGTTTCCTTTTAACCATTGAGCTGAAATGGCTAGCTTTGAGGGATATTAGTTATGCCTCTCATGTAAATATATTCAAATAAGTTCTGCGGAAATTTGAAGTGATCATATCTGTGACTTTGGCAGGTGAGTTTTTGTTTTTGATCTTGCCTGGTCTTCATTGAATGATAAATCTTTACTGGGTGTGTCCAGGAAAGGAAATCATATCTAACAATAACTTTTGATATAGAATAAATGTGGTTTTGATGTAATATAAGATGAATGACTAATCCGTCAACGAAGCATTTTTGTTTTTGTTATCTGTATCTAAATCTAGAGGCTCTATAAAACTGATTGATTACACTATTTGAAAAGGCTTGAAATTGCTTGAGATCTTATCTTAAGTCATCTCTCGTGACCTAGTTTATTCTGCTGACATTCAGGATTGAAAAGTCATCTGATAAAATTAAAAATGTAGCTGAACCAGAATATTTGAGTGCGTCTGATTTGGGGGAAAATTGCTAACGTGGCTCCATCGACTGACGCTAAAGGACTGGTGCTCATAACAAACAAAAGATCTTCATTAGTAGTGACTTACTACACTTCGCTGGTCAGTAACACCTGTTTGTTTTATTCTGCAGACCCAGATCCAGTACCTCAAGCAAGTCCAGCAGCCGAGTGCGGCCCAACTGCGGTCATCCATGGTGGACCCGGCCATCAACTTGTTTTTCCTCAAAATGAAGGCTGAACTAGAACAGACTAAAGACAAACTGGAGCAGGCCCAAAATGAACTGAGTGCCTGGAAATTTACACCTGATAGGTAAAGACAATCAAAATAACCCCCCTCCCAAAAAAAACAGTCAAGACTTCCTCATGCCCCCCACCCTCACTCTCACTGCAGGCATGCAGGGACAATGGTGGGGGGGAAGGCTGACAAATGCTGTACTCACCACGAGACTCAGACTTTACAGAAAGCCAGTCACTGCAAAACAAAACTGTTTTTGTACTCTTGCACTGTGCCAGCTACATATCACATAACCCTAAAGTGAAAAGACAGTATGGTCAGGTGACACTTGTGTTTCAGCTCTCTCTCCCCTCGTATCCCCTCACCGTCCAAGGGCCTGAAGGAGTCCGGACTGTTCCTGAAGAGGTGGTCACTCACTTCCCGACACGGATATATGCCCTCCCCGCCCCCTCAGCTCAAAGCAGACAGTTCACATATTAAATAGGGGGGTTATGGTGGAGGTTGAGTCAGGCAGGGAGCATCCCTAGCCTAAAACAGCAATTGAACATTTTACAGACAATTCCCATACTCGGTTTATAAAGACATTTAACTGTGGATTACGCCACACACATACCCCCTAGTCTGCCTGAGAAACGTAAAGACTTTTTGGACAGCCTAGACACATTGCAGTAACATGAGGAAAGTTTCTAGGAGTAAAAGTAAGACTGTGGGGGGAGGAGCCACTAGAAATGGTGTTAAGACTGTGAGCGGAGCCAGATCCTCGGTCCAGAGGACTGTGGTTCAGGGATGAGGGTCCAGTCGCCTGTGTCTTTGAACATGGGCCCACTCACGGTAGAGTGTATTTACATGTTTTATTTTGTGACTTGTTTCTTTTTATTGCCATTTCATTTGATCTTTCTCTTGTTTCTCCGAAACAAACACTTACTGCAGTGTGTGTGCACCCAGACGCATGATTGGCTTTGTTTACACTTGTATAACTATTTGCATTTTTATGAGGGATTAAGCTTAGCTTAATTCTTCAGATAAGTACTGAAACACACTGCTGTAGGTGCACCGAGTCCTGTTTTCAAGTTGTGAATGCAAATGTCTTTTAACGAGTCATGTTATGAGTTGATGAGAATGTATTTATTGTATTTTCTGTGTATTTTTGTGATTGACCTCACGATCTCTCCCTCAGCCATTTACGCTAAGCGCTCATTAGACCATTCTTGTCTCACCTGTGTGGCACAGATCTTTAGCCACTGCTTTCAGAATGAAACACATGTGGAATCTGTTATGTGTTTACCTGTCTTTAAAAACAAATTTATACTCTCACACTTATGTGAGATGGTGAGATTTGAGCCGGCAGTGTATACACAGCCTTTTAGCTTCCCAGTCCTCTGGAGAAATTAGTAGTCATGATAACTATCAAGAGGAAATGCAGTAAATGCAATTAACGAAATGTTCAGTGCATGATTGCATTTTTATGACGAGTAATTTCTGAGCTGGTACGACTTTAACGACTGCTTCCATCGGGTACAGTTGCTGAGTTACTTGCTGTTATTGTTAACATTTCCTTTTCCTCTGGCCAGCTGACTTCCATAGGCATTTATAGACAAAATTGATGGCAGTTAGTTATGGTATTAAATAACATGTATGCCCATTTGTTTGCAAATTTGGCTTCTTGATTAGGGCCTTGTAAAGCATAGCCACAAACTGCTAATGTAAAAATAACAGGTGTGCTGGGCTGTTGGAGGATTCCTGAACCTGTTGTGAAGTTGAGAAAGCAGCGCCTGGAGCGATTTGATTTTACTGTTGAAACACTGTGTGTTTAAAGTGATGACTACACGAAACCAGTGCCTGGTTCTGCTGCTAATATTTCCTTTTATGCTGCTCATAGTTGCGGGTTTGATATTTAAATTGTAGGGGTTTTTTGTAGCGTGTCATTCTAATGTTATTCTGTTACATTTTTTTATTCTGCTTTTTCCTCACACTCCGTGATGTAGCCAGTAAATTTGGGGATTTGGTTGCGACAGAATTGCTACTGTTGTTTTTTAAAGTGCTCACTTTTCTTCAACATGCAACATGGTGAATGAAGTTATAGTGTAAGAGTGGAGTTCTATAGAAATGTGGCTCTAGGTAGCTTGTTTTGGGTTTCAGCCACAGTGAGGACTTTTTATATTTTTAATACATACTCATAATTTAGCTTTTAATTTAATTAGAGAGAAATGTTAGTGCTTTGGGTCTTTTGCAAGAAAATAATTTACATTTATTTGTACCGTACAGGTCTATGTCAGTAATTTTATATTGCCTTTGAATATAATGAACCTCCTGTTGTGACTAGAGTCATTTAGGGATGGCCAGGTTGGAGAGTTTATTTGGATCAGGCAGTTGGAACAGATTAATGGCATCTCTTTACCTGTTGTGTTTGTCTCCTGGTTCACTGCGTGATGTGAGACTTGTTTCCCTTACAGCCAAACGGGGAAGAAACTGATGGCCAAGTGTCGAATGCTGATTCAGGAAAACCAGGAGTTGGGTAGGCAGATGTCCCAGGGACGCATCGCCCAGCTGGAGGCGGAGTTGGCCCTGCAGAAGAAGTACAGCGAGGAGCTCAAGAGCAGCCAAGACGGTGAGAACATGAGCAGCCACCACATCTTTACCAAGTGTGACACGCTGTTGTTCTTTTGATTTTTGACTTTGTTCTTTGCTTGTACCTGATCTGTCCCTCCCAGAGTTGAATGATTTTATCATCCAGCTGGACGAGGAGGTGGAGGGGATGCAGAGCACCATCCTCGTCCTGCAGCAGCAGTTGAAAGACTCTCGTCAGCAGCTGACTCAAACTCAGGGGGCGTTGACCGGAGCGGGACCCAGCAGGACTTCACCCGCCGCTTCCTGCTCGTCCGCTGAACCGTCCGCCCAGCCCGAGCAGGCCAGCACACCCTCCGAGCCGATGGGCAAAGACTACGGGAGGGTCTCCAATGGACCAAGCAACGGCAACTCATCCCAGAGGAGCGAGACCACCACGCCCAGCCTGTACCGGGAGGTCAGCAGCACCGAGGAAGACTTCCCCATGTCCCCCATGGTTTCCAGCCCCGGTGAAACTGAGACCAAACTGTCCAACCACTCGGAGGAGGCGTCGGGGAGTCAGACTGCCGCCGGGAGAGTTGGAGGACCTGTGGGTTTCGGGAGCCAGCTGAGCGCGGGGTACGAGAGCGTGGACTCTCCGACAGGCAGCGAGACGTCATTGACTCAGCACTCGAACGACACAGACTCCACCACCGACCCCCATGAGGACAAGACTGCCCTGGTGACCAAGGGCACCAGGACTGCAGGGTCACGGCACACTCAGAACGGCCTGGACTCCAGCACGGGCGACAGTGCGGTTTTGTAATGTACTCTGACATGTACTGTCTTTTCTTTTTTATACAATATACAAACAAGGCAACAAATGCATAGTCTGTAACACAGCGCTGCTGTCCAAGACATTTTGTTTTCACCCTCCTCCCCTTGCCTATCGTGATGCCTCTGTCACATTTGTGTTGCTAAACAGGGATATAACAGGTATGGGTTAATGTTAGATTTGAATTGAGTGGATGTATGATTTAAAACTAGTACGTTTCATTCTGCTGTTTCTTTGAGCATGTCGATGCTGTTCTCGTTTGAGCTCTTGACACTGAAATCAGGCATCTGGTGTTGTAACTCATCGTCAAAAGTCAGTAAAATCACTGAATTACAGTAGCTTCGCAATATTCAAGGTCATTTTTAGATGTTGGCCTGTGTTTTTTTTTTCTTTTTTAATGCAATTTTAATTTTTCATTGACAAAAAATTCTGTTCAAAAGACTCTGTTGAATTGTGAGTAGTTTATATGCGATGTTCATATTATTCTGACTTCAGTCCTTTTCATGTACTGACCAAATACCAATAAAGATTTTTAATACTACACAGTGAAACCCATTATTACTACCTATCAGTACATTAATATGAAAAATTATTACTTATATAACCTATTAGCTCTGCTGAAGCATAAATATTTAAAAGGCCTCATCATATAATTACCCCCCTGGGGCTAAAAAATACAAAATACTATACTAAAAGTATTAAACTTTTGCCTCATTTCAAAGTTACTATAATGAGAGGATGTTTTTTTGCCTGTGTTGTGACTTAGTCTTAATTTTTAATCTTTTACATAAATCTCAGATGAACAAATGTAATGAAATCAAACAATCCCAGCATTACAGTAGCACAAGAAGGAGACTGAAGGATACAGATAAGTAGAAAATACACATGTGCAGATAAATCAAAGATAGAAAACTATATAAAGTTAAATTCAATTGTTATGTGACAATGGCAAGATAAAAGAGAGGGGTTAACACACATGCACATATACAAATGCTCGGAGGTGACCTGACGTGAAGGAGGATGCATATGTGTGCCAGTGTAATGTTACTATTAATTTATTTGTTTATTTAATTTATTATTAGTCTCTTATTTTTGTATTATTCTTTTTTGTGTTTTTTATTTATTTATTTATTTTTATTCTATTATTATTATTATTATTATTATTATTATTCAATTTTGAATGTTGAAGTTGTTTTCTCTAGTGTACTTAATGAGTTTGTCTATAAGCTCAACTACTTAAAAAATTGGTTTATAAACTGTTGTAATTATGAACTGTAAATTGCATATATGAAAACAACCTCGAAAAAAGGGAAAAAATAAAGTATAAAATAAAAAAAATAATCAATAGTAGTGGATATAATAGAGTGTTAGTAATATTATCATTAATAATAAAAGAAATATGACTACTACTAATAGTAAAAAGGCTGATAAAGTATGTTATCCTAACCATTGTGGTATAGTAGATACTTAATATTGGGTAAGCATAATGTTAAAAATGATATATAATGAATTGTCTTGATTAAATGTTAATATTAAGGCCTTACTGTATAATGAATGAGCACTCCTCCTCCCAAACACATGGTGGCGCTGTGGTGTATTTCCTCACCACTTACACTCACATATAGTTCAGGTCTGACAGGACAGCCAGGCAGTGTGTCAACAGAGCTCACAGTGCAGCAGTGTGGACAGACAGAGCAGACAGGAACAACACTTTGAATCACTCCAACTTCAACCATCAACATGAACACCGAGCCTGTTGTCATCGTCTCTGCTGCACGGACACCTATTGGTAAGTTTAATACATCCTTTAGCGCCATACACGTTCATTTAAAACAGTTTGCTAACATTTTCTACTCACTGTTTGTCTGGCCCTTCGTCGTGGGCATTAATTATGAATCTTGTTTGTTTGTATTTATTTACATGAGCTGCTTTAAAAGATGTATTCTCGAATGTTTAATGTCGCAAAGTGGTTGATTCCATTCATCAATTAAAGACGAGAGTCTCTGCTGAGCTCTGATTGGTTCCCTCGTGTGTTCGGAGCGTTCGGTGGTCACTGATTGGCTGGCTGGTCATAGTGCCACGGAGCACGCGCGTTCTTCCATTGGTTACTTAGAACAGCGTGTCACAGCTATCTGGGCGTGTCCAAGATGTGATACATTTAATTTTATAGCATGTCAAAGCCACTGTGTATCCAGTAAAGTTATCAATATAACAGCAGGATAACACTACATGACACCGATAAATAGCAGGCTTAACCTAAAGGTCTTATTGTTAACTTTTTTATCTAGACGAATCATTTAAAACAACCCCCCCATTATAATAATAATAATACATCCACATAACTCTTAGAAAGGTGGCTAATAAAAGTATGGCTTTTCCTGAAAAGAATATTATAGTGAATATTATAATGAATTAATCATTTAAAAAACTTTTGACGGGTCCAAAATGATTGTTATAAAATATGATGTGTAGATCACAGTGTCAAAACTGTTGGCAATTATTATTTTTCTTATCAGCTAATCGACTAATTGACTAATCGTTTAGCACTACAATCAACACCAACAAAACAACTTTAAGGAACTTCAATTTGATTAGTTATTTGGGCAGCATCGGCCTAAAAATGCAGCACATGGTGGATGAAGTGGGTTGACCCCCCCACTGTGTCCCTGATTATGTGCTCATGCTACAATATCTTTCACTCCATTTTTCCACAGGGTCCTTGAACGGCGCTCTGTCCACCGTCCCTCTGCCTGACCTGTGCTCAGTGGTGATCAAGGACGTTCTGAAGCGGGCTGGGGTGAAGCCAGAAGAGGTCTCTGAGGTTATCATGGGACACGTCCTAACAGCAGGTAAAAGTTCAGCTCAGCACCGAGATAAAAGTGTGACAGATGTCCCATATTCTATATCCCATATAATATGTGTTGCATTAACAGTTGTTGGGCAAGACATGGCTTCTCTTTCGCCATATTTCCACTCATTGGTGTTCACCTCCATTGTATTTTTCCATTTCTGTCCTTCAGGTCAGGGGCAGAACCCAGCGCGCCAGGCCAGCGTCGGGGCGGGTATCCCCTACCCCGTCCCGGCCTGGAGCTGCCAGATGGTGTGTGGCTCTGGGCTGAAGGCTGTGTGTCTGGGAGCTCAGTCCATCCAGACCGGAGAGTCCGCTGTGGTGGTGGCAGGAGGCATGGAGAGTATGAGCCGGGTAGGTTAGGACACAAGGAGCGTCAAGAGGGGAATATGAAATTGCAATCAGATCAGGTGGATAATGGAGTGTGTGGGTATCTTCTTTAAATGCCTATTATAAATATACCTATTTCATTTTTAAATAGTATCTGATCATATATAAAAAAAGTTTGACATTTTTTTTGTTGACTTTTTTACTTGCTTTGCTGGTGTGTGTATATACCAGCGACACCCTCAGATACCAGATGTTTTTCTTTTTTTCTGTCAGAGTATTTGATTTATTGATTGCTGTCGGGATGTAATGAGAATTTCAACAAATATAACAAAGAAATGTATTTGAACAGCACTACCAACCCTACCTTTTTAAGGTATAAAATGTTTTCAGTATCGGTACCAACATTTGGATCTAAATGGCTCTAGTATTGAAATTGATATTTTGAAAACATACCCAACCCCAGATGTAAATACTTCAGCGGACCAAGAGACCTCATTTGTTCTTAAGTGTCACGCACAGGTGATTGAAGCAAATTTGTAGCATTCACTTATTTTGTCATACTTATAAATTTAATTATAAGGAACAAAACAAAATTCTCAAGTGGTCCAGATGTGTCGTACGAGTCATGAACTGCCTTTCTTCACAGGGCAAGTAAGAATCAAAGTAAGTATTGAAATTCTTTTAGGCATTTTTAGCATCTAATTTCATGTCAGAACACTCAAATAGGACTACGGATATAATATGACTACTGACTGTCAAACTTGCTATCTGTTTGTCTGCTTCCAACAACAGAACTTGAAGCTCCGGGATGTGAATTTTTCTCTTTTTACTCTTGTATGACATTTTTGTGAATGAAACTTACCCACAGGTAGCCTTATATGGCAATATTAGGGCTGTTGATTATGCTAATGATCAAATCTGAATCCGACTTGGAACACCTATACCAAGTGATGTTTTTTTTAAAACATTTTTGCACAAGTCCCAATGTTTTCCAGCAGTCAAGGGTTGAAAAGAGTGATATTTCCTCGATGATAAGGTGTCTTATCTGTTTGTGTCCGGGTCCCTCCACAGGCTCCTCACACACTGCAAATGAGAGCAGGAGTGAAGATGGGCGATGCGTCCCTGCAGGACTCCATGGTGGCCGACGGCCTGACAGATGCCTTCCATGGCTACCACATGGGCATCACAGGTGGGCACGGCTGAGAATATACGAACGCCTGGTCGTCACACAACTTGATGAGTATTTATTGTTGTAATAAATCCTCTTATATATTTTCATCAGCTGAGAATGTGGCAAAGCAGTGGGATGTCAGTCGAGCGGAGCAGGACCTGTTCGCTGTCCAGTCCCAGAATAAAACAGAGGCTGCACAGAAAGCAGGACATTTTGATAAGGAGATCGTCCCGGTCATGGTGCCGTCCAGAAAAGGCGAGGAGTTGCTCAGTGATGTCTTATCGAGAAACTGTCTCATGTGTCCTCGTTGTGCATGCACTGTAACATTGGTCTGTCATCTTCAGGTCCGGTGGAGGTGAAGATGGATGAGTATCCTCGCCACGGCAGCAACATGGACAGCATGTCCAAACTGAGACCCTGCTTCATTAAGGACAGCAGTGGCACCGTCACCGCCGGCAACGCCTCAGGTTTGACAGTTGGTGCTCCATCATTTTTTGACACACAGATGATGTCACTGAGGTTTATCTCACTAACCAAACACATGTCTGCCTCTGCTTTAATTGTTTTACTGTAGGTATTAATGATGGAGCAGCAGCAACTGTCCTAATGAGCCAATCAGAGGCTGGGAGGCGTGGCCTAAAACCCATGGCCAGAATTGTATCGTGGGCTCAAGCTGGCCTTGACCCGTCTATCATGGGAACTGGACCAATACCAGCCATCAGGAAAGCGGTGAGAAATCAGAAGCACCAAAATGTAATAAACAATTGAGAAAATGCTTCTTTGTCTTTATTATTCTCGTCTTGTTCTCCTCCGACAGGTTGAGAAAGCCGGCTGGCAGCTGGACCAAGTTGACCTATTTGAGATCAATGAAGCGTTTTCTGCCCAGTCTATTGCTGTGGTCAAAGAGCTTGGCCTGAATGTAGACAAGGTAACTCTCACGGCCCCGCATAATTAACAGACTATCTTGTCACTTTGAGTCATGTTCATCCAGCGTGTCCGTTAACAGCCTGAACTGTGTGTAAAACAGCATGGCGACACTCTAGCTTTCTGTCCTCCTCTGCTCAGGTGAATGTGAGCGGAGGCGCCATCTCTCTGGGCCATCCCATCGGTATGTCCGGCTGCAGAGTGCTGGTGACCTTGTTGCACGCGCTCCAGAGGACTGGAGGTCATAAGGGCGTGGCTTCTCTCTGCATTGGAGGAGGGATGGGCATCGCCATGTGTGTGGAGACGGTTTGAAAACCTAACGCTGCTTCATAGATTACACTCTGATCTTTTAATGTATAAGGGATACTTAAAACTGTAAAGTTGTTTACATGGCAGGTCATGACATGAAATGGTAATTGTTTACCTGGATTCTTCCAAATCACTGTACTTGAGTGATATGATTTGTAATTGTTGGATCTTATCCATTCTCACTGTGAACAAAGCTTAAATCCACCCTTCCTCAGGTTATAGCTGTGACTTAATGTTAGAGGATTTTAGATGCCTAGATGATGTAATTCTAGTGTATACAGACACCTTAACCTTAAACCAGGAGTAACTAAAAATGTTTCTTACAACCTGGTATTCTGTGCTAAACATGCACCATACTGCAGGTGGTAGTTTGTTGGCAAGAAATCAATGAAGATCAGCTGTTTTTCCTTTTAAAATGACCCGCTGGGTCTGAAATTAGCAATTGAAAATTGACAGACCATCTGCCACTTTTGCAGACAGGGAAAACGCTAGTGATGGGAATAGAGAATCGGTTGAAATGACCATTGAGCAAAGGTAAATTCTAACTTGATGTATTCAAATGTAATCTCATAAAAACTTCAATAAGTCCAGTTGTACTAAGGAGATGTTTTCACAGCAATATAAAAGATACATTGAATGACAGATCTAAAATGTTCTTCCTTCATTTAGCGCATAGATTTCAAAAGTGGCAGACAATAAAAATACTTGCCTGCCACAGTGGCAGGAAGTGAAAAAAGTTAATTTCAGACCCTTAGCTGAAAAAGGGAAACTAAAACATGCCCAGTAATGGACAAGCTTTGGAAGACATGCTACCTTCTCTGTAGATCATTATTTCTTGACTTGGTGTAATTTATTTGATAAGTATTTCAAGCACTTAATTGCCCTAAACATTGATTCTGATCAACATTCCACTTTCTCTTATCAATCGTGCAAACAGCAGCCTTGAAACACAGCTAAGTGCCATAAGGTGAAGTATGCTAGCCTTCTCTAACCTAGTGCTTCCTGTACATAACTTGATGTTTGTGAAGTGTCCAGCTGTTCTACATATCAATAAAGAATTATAAGCCAGTCAAAAATGTCTTTGAAGCTCATTTATCGAAGCCTGCACAATAACCACAGCTAGCAAATCTGAATTAACAAATCAACGGTCATGTACAACCATTGCAGCTTTATTAAGTGTCCAAAAAAACAAATGACTTACAGTCCTCTGGGAGGGAGTGGGTGAACAGTAAACAGGCAAAGTGTACGGCCTACACTAGAGCGACAGCCATGGAGAGCTCCATACGTATAAATACAGATGAACATATCAGGACCGATTAGCCTTTTAACCCAGAGATCCCGACTGCACTGCTTCCTGGTATGACTGCCCGCCCTCCTTTGGCTCTGGGAACAGTTTGATGAGGTCGTCGATACGGAGGATGGTGATCGCAGCCTCGGTGGCAAACTTGAGGCTCTTTGTCTTAACCATGGTGGGCTCGTAGACGCCAGCCTGACGGTTGTCTCTGGGCTTGCCGTTGACCAGGTCCAGACCAATCCTACGAGACAAAACAACAAGTGGTCAAATACTGAATGTTCAACACAACACTAGAGCTGCAACGATTTATCAATGTCAGCTATTACATTAATCTCCAAATATCTTCATAATCAATTTAGCGGTTTGAGTAATGAGTAAGAAAAAAATGGTCATAATTCTCTGATTCCAACTTCTTAAATGTGAATATCATATAGGACAGTAGTTGATGTTAAGGCTGCAACTTAATTATTTTCATTATCTATTCATCTACTTGATTTATTGATTAGTTTGTTGGTCTATAACTAACTCAAAGATTTTCATTTTAGTATGATAGGACTTCAGCCTTAACAATCCCAGAGCAGATGATTAAATCTATAGTGCCACTTCACTAAATGGAAACATATTACATTTCCATGACTGGTGCAGTAAGGAAAGACTCACCACTTGAGATTCTTGCGTTCAGGATTAACCTGAGCCTCATTGTGGAAGGCCCGAAGCTTGGCCACCAGATCTGTGGAGTCCTGTGCTGCATTTACAGCCAGCGTCTTGGGGATGACGAGGAGAGACCGGGCAAACTCGGCAATCGCCAGCTGCTCTCGGGAACCCTGAAGAAACAAAATGAATGACGATGAGTAACAGCTCAGCATTGGGGTAACAACAAACTAATTATCTTTAAAAAAAAAAAAAAAAAGAAGAACCGAACCCCAGATCCCCAGCAGCTGCATGCTTGAAGAAACAAAAGTTTGTCATAGGATTTGGCTCACCATGCTGGTAGCATAATTCTCAAGGTAGATTGACAGAGCTGCCTCCACAGCACCGCCTCCTGGCACTACAGACTTGGACTCCAGCACCCTCTTGACCACACAGAGAGCGTCATGAAGAGAGCGCTCCATCTCGTCACACATGAAGTCGTTGGCCCCGCGCAAAATGATGGATGCTGATGTGCGTGCTTTGGTACTGAGGGGGGAAAACAGAACCAGTACAGTTAACATGTGTTAGACTGTAGATGATGCATCTGTAGACAGAAATATGAGGGACTTCTGCCCTCCACAAATTATACAAATCATTATTCTTGTCCAAGTTTATCACAACTCCTGTCAGAACTATAGATGAGGTACAATTTAAAGCACTGACATGTTGTGATCCTACAGTTGTACTCACATAACTATGAGTCCGCATTGTGTTGCAGAAGTACTTTTTAGTTATGAGGTACACGTATAGTGCTTTTCCATTGGCACTTTTGGGCACACAGAGTCACAGGGTTCATAACAGCTTTTAAAAAACAAAATAATGGGGGACTTTAATTGTGAAGAATCTATAGGAAATGAGATGAGTTCATCACCGAATTAGTGGAGCTTTGTTAGCGGCTATTCTTCAATAAAAACAAGTCTACTAATACTGCAGGGAGGACGAGTACCAGCAGCAAAAATAGCGGGGGACTTTTATTGTGAAGAATATAGGAAATGAAATGTGTTTGTTCATCGTTTTTTGAAGCCCTGTTGTAATGGAGATGCAAATCTGTGCTGTGCCGAGTCAAGCCAAGCCAGCACATGTGGATGGAAAAAGGCTAATAGTTGCAGTTCTTACTTCTTGACAAGGATGAGCTCGTCATCACAGACACGTTCTTGCACAACCTCCTCCGCCTGGCCAAGCATTGTGGCCTCAAACGTCTCCTCTCCCTCCAGATTGGTCAGAGACGGGCAGATGGTGGCTGAGAATGGACAAACACAACCAACGTCAATATGATATTTATTAGTTTATGTATATGTGGGCTTGATTAAGACATTAAAACATGTACACAGATGTTGAGACCAGTAACACAAAAGCCAATCACCACAAACGTCAGCGTATTTCCACCCTACCTCCTGTTGCCTTGGCGATGCGTTTGAGATCCTTCTTGAGGACCCTTCTCACCGCCATGGCTCCTACATCCACAAAGTACTTAAGACACATGTCATCAATGCCACCGGTGGTCAGGATAACGGTGGCGCCTGCTGCCAAAATCTTTTGGATCCTCTCCTTGGTGATATCAGATTCCCTGGAGCAACGAAATCCAATATTGATTCAGTGTCACTGGTTACATTTAGATACAATACAATATAAATAATACTAAATTGTCCAGCCCACAATACTGATGCAACAGCTCAGAGAGGAACTGCTGCCTTGTATCAGGGCTGATTATATTTTCTCCCACGCGTATCACTGTGTAAACTATTGATTCAGCATCACAGCAAATTTAAATGGGAATTTTAAGGATGCGTTTGTGACAGTGTAAGGAGGAGGAAATAGTATGCACCTTTGTCTGATCTGGTCAAGCTTCTCTGGGTCATTGATAAGGACTTGGACTCCCATCTTCATCTTGGTCTTCTGCAGGCTGAAGTCCAGGCAAGCAATCTTGGCGTTTTGCACACGCTTTATCATCCCTTTAGAAAAAACACATAACGGCATGTTTAAAAGGGGAAATATCCAAAGAATAATAAAAACTCCCTATTCGAGGACAAAATAACACAAAACACATTTTACTTTGGGCTATTATTTCATTGTCTGGCTAGAAAAGTTTAGACGCAGTTTACAAAGTACTGCGTCTACATTGCTTTCATAGCCAGTGTACTGTCTCCCACGCGTATCACTGCTTACGCCATCAGGTGAGACATAGCAGCAAATTTAAATGGGAGTTTAATCAGCTCAGGTAATGCATGAGGCATTACACAATGCCGTTAAGTAAATCCTCACATTTTACATTTGAAATTTGGGAAACCCACATACCTTGTGATCCAACTGTGCAGTTCAGTGCATAGCCGTTAACCAAGTAGCTCTCTTTCTGGCTGCGGCCATGGGCTTTCAGCACATTGACAGAGTTGATGGGATATTTGGCCACCCCCTTACTGTCCACAAACTTCACAGCCATGGCAGCATCCACCACCATGTTAGCAAAGAACTCTGAATCACTGAGGGCTCAGGGTTAAGGCAGATAAGGGCTGCTTTGTTCACATAAACAATTACTCACAGCCTGCAAACTCCACATTAGAAGTGCCAGTGATATTGTGGGTTGGATCCAAACAAAACATGTAATGCACTGTGCAGCAAAAAGGATACACTCCGATGATTTTGGAGGACATGGAGGTCTTGGCTGCATTGATTAAGCATTCTCTGCCCAGGTCATCTGTTCCGATGGTGAGATTCTCATTGATGTAACGAACTGCTTCCCTGGAAGATGAAAAAGGCAAGTTTGCATGTCAAAACATCAGGAGAGATCTGAAGCACCCAGCTATAAATCAGTGGCTTTGTCCCAAATCACTCACTATAAAAATGACTATATAGCGAATTCACCATTTTATAATGCTGTCCGAATTTATAGTGAGAATTATTATATCCTAAATAGTGGACTCAAAGTATCCCACAATGTATTGTGAAAAATAGTGGACAATGATGGTCACTAACAGAGCACTATGTACCATCATGCATTTCACTGAAGTAAAATGGCAAGGAGGAGAGCAACGCGATTGAGACAAATCCTTGAGTTTTTGATGCGAGTTTTGGGGTGATGTGAGTAGAGCAGCATATCACAACAGAACGGCCACAAAGTACTTTGTATTTATTAATTTGGTTAAAATACGACAGCGCAACTCCACTTTAATCCTTCCGTTCTTACCTTTCACAATAAAAGCTGTATCCCTGCTTACCAGAGCATTTCGCTAAGAGGCAACTAAACAAAATAGCTTACAATATGCATTTAGCACTAAAATACATATTGGTATTTATTATGGATGGTCTACCAGTCGACCTTGATCTGGCACATTTTAATTGCGCAACAGCAATGATGTAATTAACAGTGCTGAGAAAACAACCTGAGTAGTGTCCAAAAGTGTTGTATGATTTTGCCAATGAGCTCACTATATGGTCCTTTACATAGAAGATTCTCTGGACATCGAGTAAGGAGTAGAGAATGAGTGAATTATTTTGGACACAGCTAGAGTCCATTTAGAAACACATCTGAACAGAGTAAAGAGTAGTTCTCAATGTTAGCATCTTACTTGCAAGCCAGACGATATCCACTGATGACTGACGTGGGGTGAATCCTCTGCTTCACCAGCTCATCTGCACTCTTGAGCAATTCTGCGGCAAGAATTACCTAAAAGAATGCCACATTATTTAAATACGTAAAAACTGAAACTGGCTTCATATTCCAACTGAGAATCCTTAGTTACTCCACCAATGAAAATGTTTTTTAAAAAAGGTATGTGTTTCATATTGTACCATCGTTTCATTAGGGGTGGCAGAAATGAGGCTGCTCAACCCCTTCAGACACTGAAGGACAGTTACTCTCTCCTGTTAGCATAGCCACACATCCGTAATAAAAGGCAGATGCATGGTACTAAAACAGGATGTTATAGTTCACGTTATGTTGCCAAAGTACAGTTCATTATCCCTGCGAGAGTATAAGGAGCTGGTAGCACCCTACTCCTCAGCTGTTGACCCTACTCACCACAGACGTGGTCCCATCTCCGACCTCCTTGTCCTGCAGGTCAGCCAGTTCACACAAGACCTTGGCGGCTGGGTGCTCCACTTCCAGCAGCTTCAGGATGGTTGCTCCATCGTTGGTGATGGTCACGTCCTGTCATACAATAATATGAGACAGATGAGCAACTCAGGCCACAATATGTGCTATTGTGTAAACAGGCAGAAAAATAAAGTAATGGGCCCTTTTCACAGCAGCCATTTTCAAGAGGAAGCCTGGCTACATCAGAGCTAAAACCAACCGCCTCAGAAACAGCTTCTATCCCCAGGCCATCCGGATGTTGAGCTGAGACTCACAACTGACCCTTACCCACTAGAGCCCCGTCTCTATCCATTCATCCATCCATCCATCCATCCATCCATTCATTCATTCATATCCACCTCCTCACCTTTGGTTACGCTGCACTTATTGCACCACACTTACAAGGTTTTTAATTCTATGTATTTACAGTGAAGCGCTCCATAAGTATGTCTGTATTGGGGGAGTGTGTGTGTGTGAGTTTGTGTGTGTGCATATTCTCTTAGAATTGTGTATGTATTCCCTACCTCATATTTTATCGAACAATTTGCTATTGCTGCTGCTATATTTATAATGATGATTGTATTTCACTTCATTATTGTTATTCAATTGATTGATTGGTCCATTGTCTGTAATAGGAGGAGAGAGTAACAAACAGGAACAAAGAATCTCACTGCCATGTCAATGTGTATGTGATCAATAAACTAAACTTGATTTTGTCATAGCAGGGTAAACACAGGTGTAATTAATCAAATTAATGAGGAGCCAGCATGCACTGGCCCACCTAAATACAACAGGGCAATAATTAAGGTTATTAATTACACCTGTGACAAAATGGCTGCTGTGGAAAAAGGGCCCTTGTATATTGTTTAATGCGACACAGACCCCAATGTCGTCCACCAACATCTTGTCGAGGCCCAGAGGTCCCAGTGAGCTCTTGACGATGTTGGCGATGGATGCTGCAGCCATGACTGCAAAGACACAAAAGGAGAGTTGCTACTAACTTAATAGCACTAAATAACTTTACATTACATTAAACAGTTGGTGCATCCGTTAAACATGTCTAACTCAACTTATAACACCTCTGTTATTAACATATCCTGTCATTTTATTGAGTGTGGCTCACAGTGAGCTAGTAGCCACACCTTCAGACCATGACAGTGTTGTTCTATCCCATTAGCATAGCCGTCCATTCATGGTACTGAGAGTGGAAGGTACTGAAATGGGATTATGACTTCAACTAATGCTGTTGGTGTAATGTGCACATTGTGTGACATTAGCTAACTGTGCTGTGTTTTGCAGGATTTCATTAGAGACTGAGCAGCAGAGGTTTAAAGTTAGCTAGCATTAAAAGTTAGCTAGCATTAGCATTAGCCACACGTGTGCTACATTAGCAGTAGATTAAATCACTTCTACCGTTAACAATTAGTGACGCAGATAAAATACAAGAAGCCTACGTGAAACATTAAATAAAGAGCAACATATCTCACCATTTTGGGTGCGAACTGACTCGCCAGTTGTCCTCTGGCCGAGCACGTTTAACGGACCATCCAGCAGCGACATTATTAGACCGACACACAACCGAGAAGAAAGGAGGCAGCGCGGTGCACTCTGGGTAAACCGGCGTTAAGCAGAAGCTTCGAGAAGAAACAAATATTAAAAAAACCCTGAAAATTACAATAAGAGGGCTTTTGATTATGTATAATCTCAACTTGATGTTTTAATAAAGTTTCACGTCAACTAGTTTCCTTTATAAAATTAGAAAAATAACGTTTTGACCCTTTATTTCTTGTAAACTACGTTTCCCAGCATGCCTCACATTTAGTTCTTGTTCTCGCGATAGTTTCTGTTGAGCTGCTGAAAGTGCGCCCTCTGCTGTTGATTCTGGATATAAAAGTGCGCCTTCTGTGAAAGTATCTAGAAGACTACTGTATTGATTTTTCAGTATGAATATGTTTCTTTTCCTGTCTTACAATTTAATTTTATCTACTTTCACTTCACAAATTCTTATTATAACGTGATAAGTTTGTATATGCCGTAGTAAATCTCTTGGTCACAATACTTAAAAAAGTTTGAAAATGTTGGAAAACAAAAGCCTAAATATTGTCTGAAAAAAGTAAAAAAAAAAAAAAAAAAAAAAAA
>CAKAOH010001578.1:0-43127 GCA_916701665.1 Sebastiscus tertius | reverse complement strand
CCCCCCCCCCCCCCCCCCCCCCCCCCCCCCCCCCCCCCCCCCCCCCCCCCCCCCCCCCCCCCATCTCCTTCACTGGCAAAACAAGGCTTGTCATCATTGAAGGCCATCTCAATGCAGCGAGATATCGGGATGAGATTCTGCAGCTAGTGGTGATCCCATATCTCCACAATCTGGGACCTAACTTCATCCTCCAAGATAGCAACACTCGCCCCCACAGAGCCAGGGTCATCACAGACTACCTCCACAATGTGGGAGTATAGAGAATGAAACGGCCTGAGTCCAGACCTCAACCCAATTCAACACATGTGGGATCAGCTTGGGCGTGCTGTACGTGTTAGAGTGGCCAACACAACCACGCTGGCTGACCTGCAACCAATCCTGGTTGAGGAATGGAACGCCATCCCACAGCAACGTGTGACCAGGTTGGTGACCAGCATGAGGAGGAGGTGCCAGGCTGTTGTGGCTGCGTATGGATCTTCCACCGCTACTGAGGCTCCTGACGGTGTATTAAATGAATAAAGTGTAAAATTGCCAATATGTCTTGTTTGTTCCTTGTTACTGATAGAGAGTTCAATCATCCAATCCACCAAACAACTCAAAACAAGAGTCAATACCAACAGGAGAATACACTGTTTACCATTGACGGAGCATTTTGGCAAATTTTTCTTGGGCACTACCCACATAATCAGCTGTGCTGCTCATCCCATAAATGCATGATCCTTACAAGTTGGACATCATTGTGAAGGTAAATAAACAGGCTTTCCAATTATGTAAAATACAATACCAATTAGCATTGTAACAACAGAGAAATAATCCATCAAACACAAGTTTCCAAACTTTTTTTCCCCAGTTTATATATATATATATTTGGAAATGCTTGGATCCCAGGAGTCCCAAACAATCCTACGCAGCCACCACTGGAATCTAAATCTATAAATAGTATAATACTAATAATATTAGTGTAGCCTGAACGTTATGTGTAACTGTGCAGAAATACTGGGTTTAAACAGAATGTGGTCTACTAAGTTGCAAAAAAATATTTACTTTACTATACTTTTATATACAGATTTTTGTTTAAATTATAAAGTTGTTATTATTTTAATATACATGTGTAAAACTAATTTTGACAAGTTCAGAGCAGACAAATCCTGGCGCACTCTCTGCGATCATTGGCACGGACCCCGGGTTGGGAACCACTGCATTATCAGTAATGAATGGACACCCTGCAGTCAATCAGAATGGAGTAGTCACCATGGTAGAAGTAAGGACAAGGTGTCCATTATGAGGAATTAATGGATGGAGACGCCGACTAAGGCAAAGAAGCCGTTACAGTTAGCTGAGCAGCAGAGCTGAGTAGAGACAAGACAATATGAAAAATTCTGAAAATGAGTTCTTTCACTGTGAATCCAAAAATATCAATTTACACAATAAGTACAAAGTGTCCTCAACAACGTCTGACCACAGAGATACATTTACGAGGACATCTTCACAGTTTCTCTACGGGGATCATTATCGCTTCATTTCATTTGAAAGATGAGAACGGCAGCCAAGGAAGTGGAAGAACTTGTTCTCTGCTTCCCTCTGGGCATCAATTCATTCACTTTCACAAAGGCTGTCTGCTAGAAAATTGTTTTTTTCTGCTTAACTATTCAACTTCTGCCCTTCAGTATTTTACCAAGAAAAACATACACACACACACACACACACGCACACACACACCCACACAGACATGAACAACGATGCGGTACCTCACAGTTTAGGGAACTGAGTGTCTTTGTTGATATCACTTCTTCCCCTCACCATCTGTTTTAGATTGGATACTGGGGACCCCGCAAACCTGACTCACCACCTGAATAAATGCATTTCAATATACTCACACACATATGCAGTTATGCTACTGTGGAGGGTTGTGGTGGTGATGGGTAGAGAGGAAGCGGTGCGTCAGTAACTCGGTAGCTGAAATTGCTTCCTTGTTTACTATTCTCCACATAATAAAAACCCTGAAGGGTTCATTACATCGAGCAGTAAACTGAGATGTCGGACGTTTGAGATTTCATCGTTATTTTGCATCGCAAACCAAGAAGTGTAGTTTCACGTGACTGTAATTTACATGCCAGTCGTCTGAGATGCTGAGGAGAATCACTTTATCGTTGTAAAGTCATCAAACATTTTCTATTTCATCTTTAATCATGTTTAAGTGCACTACATGGAGCAGAAACATACAATTCAGACACTTAATGGCACAAAGTGAATGTAATGTAGCATACTGGGTAGCAACTAGGGAGTTGATTATGGACACAGCTAATCAATGCAGCATTGAATTCCCCAGCTTCACAGTGTGTGTGTGTGTGTGTGTGTGTGTGTGTTCTGTCAAATCAGACAATTAAGATAGACGGAAGGTGTGTTTGCTAATTCTTTGCTCCAGTGGTCCTCAAATCCTCTAATGACATCCTCGTGTCTTTCTCCTGTCTGTTGCTGCTGTAACACTTCACTGCTCTGTCTTATTATTCTGTCATAATGTCGTGACCAACATGACATTTCCCCTCCCTCTCCCACTACCTCTGTATACCTGTTACATATGCATACCTGTCACTTATTTCTTTGTTTAAACCAGTCAAGTACGCATCACTTGTTGCTCATTTACAGAAGAGTCTCTAGTCATTTTACAATAAAATATCTGAGGGAGGGATGACTGACAATACATCATAGACAATCATCAATTAAGATTTTACATGTCCGATTGAGGTGTTGTTATTTAATGTTCAAATCCCCACAGAGGTCTTCCAAACTAGGGCTGTCAACGTTAACGCAATAACGCGTAAATGCCACTAATTTCTTTAACGCATTAATGCAATTTGTGATTTTTAGGTTGTAGCAGGCTCAGTTTTAAATGTAGTGAAGATACTGGTATTGTATGAAAACCCAAGGAATCCATTGGTACCAACCATGTCATACTAGCTTTTTGGGAAAGAGACTAAATAACGTTCCAAACTTACGCTAAACTTTGGCGAAGAAAATACAATGTAAGTCTATGGGAAAAAAAGAATTTTTGGGCCCAATGGCATCACGTGACAGACACAGAAGTTGTAGCACCGCCGTTTGGCCACTATGAAATTTGGGATCAATGACCGGCGCTCTTCCTGGGGGCTTGGGAAAAGCTGGCATGGCCATTTTCAAAAGGGTCCCTTGACCTCTGACCTCCAGATATGTGAATGAAAATGAGTTCTATGGGTACCCACGAGTCTCTCCTTTACAGACATGCCCACTTTATGATAATCACATGCAGTTTGGGGCAAGTCATAGTCAAGCCAGCACACTGGGTTTCTGGACAATATTTGTCATTGATTTGTGTTGCCAATTGATTTCCAATAATAAATATATACATACATTTGCTTAAAGCAAGCATTTGCCCACTCACATGTTGATAAGAGTATTAAATACTTGACAAATCTTCCTTTAAGGTACATTTTGAACGGATAAGAAATGTGCGGTTAATATGCTCAAATCGTAACATGGCAGCTCAACAGGCAACAACAGCTGTCAGATGATATTGATGTTTCATATGATGCCATTATCTTCACTCTATCTTTAAAACTGAACTGAAAAAAAATTCCATCTGTCAGAGAGGAGATCGTAAACAACAATCTTTAGGATTTATCTGATAACACATTGGCAAAATAAAACGTACAACAGGTCTTACATGAGGATAAAGAACGATGAATCCCGATGTCAGCATTATGTTCATAAAATAACACAGAAAGAACATGAAAAAAAATTCAAACGGCGGCTGGCATTACCACGGTTTGGCTCTCAGCGGCGTTACCGCAGTTTAACAGTGGCGTCTGTGGTTGTTCCATCCTTGTGATCCAAGTGAAGCGATGTAGTTTCTTGACCAAAAAACAACATTTTTTTGTCGTAGATTTGTGACTTTTTTCTTGCAAATTTATGACTCCATAGTCTCAGAATTCAACAGTTTTATTCTCAAAAAATCTGCTACTTAATCTCAGAGAATATTCAAGGTTTTCTTCGTGAATTTACGGTGTTAATCTCGGAAATTCAGAGTTTTTTCTCAGGATCCTACCCCCCTCCCCGGGCTCCTTCATTTTTTTTTGTTTTAACCTATAATGTCCCTCGTACACCGTCGTAGGGAAATCCCTTTCACAGAATCGTGTCTATTTTGGTCTGTTGGGAGTTTAGATACAACCAGCTGTTCTGCTGTAGAGCTGAATCCCTCCAACATGGCCATAGGAAGTTTTTTTTCTCATCACCCGACAACCCTCTGTAATTGAGCTGATGGTTTGTGTGTCTCTGTCTCTGTGTGTCCAACAGGAGGGCGACTCTCTCGGGGCGATGGAGAAAGTTTGCCGTCAGCTGACCTACCATCTCAGTCCCCACTCTCAGTGGAGGAGACAGGGCCTGCTCAAGAGGAAACCTCAGGCCTGGTGAGTGGCTCTGAGTCTGTGTGTGTGTGTGGCTATGATACAGTATGTGTCTTCTGTTTCTGTTAACATCTCAGTGTGTCACCAATGTGTCATCATCTGCTGCCCCTTTGGGTGCCATGGAAAAATCCACTGATGTCTCTGTCGCTTTCATTTTCTCGCCGTCTCATGGAAACAGTCAGAGATGAAATCCTTCTGTGTCAGCTTCAGTTTGCCTTTTTGTCTCCCTCTTACTGTCAAATAGTTCCCATATTTATGCATACATTATTGATTACATTGTATTTTTATTTGCATTATGTTATTTGGCTTTCAGTGTGACTTTCAGTACCTACCACACAGCTAAGTCTGCATTTGAAGTTGCACCTGTGGCTGTAATTTTTATTCACTATGCATAGCGGCAGTTAGCTTGCTCTCCTCTCTTCCTCTTTGCACCTGCATTATGCACAAACCTCATTTTGAAGGTCTGCAGCCAGAGGAACGATTTGAAGGGATTTAATATATACAGCAGTATTACAAAATATGCAAATCAGTCCTGAAAAGCAACTATAAACTACTAATCCACATGTTTCCCCAGCTCTTTAAAGCACAGCCACCAAAGAATTATCTTCAGACTATTGAAAGCTGTTCTCACTATGAAATATTTTGCATATGCCAAACACTGTGTTCAACTTTGAGTCCCAATTAAGCTGCATTTTGAAAGCATCTGCCTCCTTAAGAACTGCTTTGTTGGAGCTGTGTGACGGCTGAAGGATTACCTCAAGTGATGTCACCTGAGTCGGTGTCGATGCTGAAGAAAACAAACAAACCGGCAATGTGGCAGAGTTAGAATGAAGTGAGCTTACCAGACCTCTGTAGCCCGCTGCTTGAGGCCACATTAGCCGCTACCATCATAACACACCACCTCCACAAATCTCCAACCGAGATTCGCTTGTTTCATTGTGGGTAATGTAGTCACCAGGTTTGGACAAGAATGAAGAATGCGTTGAATAAAAAAAGACCATATTTCTGGTTCTGCTGCATTGATTTTTATCCTTTTCTTCATTTTTTTATTGTCCATCGTGAGTCCAGCAATGCTATAGGAGTGCAATGATAAAATGAAGGAGAACTCTAAGGCTTACAGCTAAACCAGCTACTAAAGCCCTGTTTCCACTGCAGGAACTTTCTCCGGAACTAAGAACCTTTTGAGGAACTCATTGTATTTCGACCGCAGGGACCAGGGTCTAAATGAAGTCCTTTTTCCCCCTCAAAAAATGTCCTGGTCGGGGTGTAGTATTTTCTGAAAGTACCGGAAGTTTCGGGGTGGAGTTTGCAGGGATGACCGTCGCTGATTGGTCAAACACAAACACAGCACCGCTGCTTCAAATGTACCACTTCATTCATAAACAAGGAAGTACTCGAGTATCGATTTAGGAGCATTTTAGGACGAGGGGCATTTCTCTTTGTTTGATACCATTAAAAGTAAAGTTTGGCTCTGCTGTCGGCTTCTCGACTCATTAAAAAACAGACAGAGAGAAAAAGAGAGAGAGATCATGCGAGCGAGCTGAGAGGGTGAGCGGTAGAAGAGAGGGAGACGTAGCACGGCGTTGCTGTGAAAGAGAAAGGTGGTTACGTTCTAAAGCACAAATAAATAACCCTCAAACATTCAACAGATGATTTACTGTGGAGACAGACTCTTAGTTTCATTTTCCTCTGCTGCATTTCATTCATTACATCCAACTTCCATCAGTAAATATATACAGCAGTAAATATCGTTGCAGTGAGACGACCAGCGTGTTTTTAGATGAAACAGGCGTACCCACTGAACTGCAAAGTGTGTTTACTGCTGTGACCACCAGCAGCCCTCATCTCACGTCATGTTGCTTTTTCATACGTCGCTGAATAATCTGTCTAATCTTCACAGGTCTTTAGACTGCGGTGAAAACGCAGACAACAGTGGGCTGAAGGAACCTTTTAGTCTCTTGAAAAGTAGTTCTAGGGACTAAAAGTCTGGGACTAAACACGCACTGAGGAATTTATTGCTTCAATCGACTACATTTATCATCAACACTGATTGCAAAACCACATAAAAGGTGGTGAATTTTCCCTTAAAGACATTTTTTTGACTGATATGTGGAGATAATCAAAATTTAAGTAAATACATAGGACTGTCAAAGATAATGTGATAACGCAAATTTGTTTTAAATTTCTTTAACGCATTGTGATTTTTAGGTTGTAGCTCAGTTTTAAAGAGTGAAGATACTGGCATCATATGAATCTAGAAAATCTAAGGAATCTATCGGTATCAACCATGTCATACTAGCTTGTCGCGCGAAGGAGTATAAAAAACGCTCCAAACTTGCGCTAAATTTTGGCGAGGAAAAACTGTCATGGCCATTTTCAAAGGGGTCCCTTGACCTCTGACCTCAAGATATGTGAATGAAAATGAGAGTACAGAGAGAGAGACAGAGAGAGAGAGAGAGAGAGAGAGAGAGAGGAGGTACAGGAGGAGACGGAGAGGTGTTATTTCCCCTCGTTCTGCTCCTTCCATCCCGTCTGACACATTTGATCGCTGTTCTGTTTTACTTTCCTGAACAAGATATTTGAGGCTTCTCTTTTGATGGGCCTTCATAAAATGTTAACGCATTATCTACGAATGTCTATTTTTCCAAAGTACATTTTGTCCTGCAAACATAATTTGGACACTTAAAATCATTGTTACTGGTGAGATTATGTGGTAACATGTAGCTTCTCCCAGTCAGTTGTGGTGTGACAGTGAATTATCTTCATTTAAATAAGAAGTATGGAACATGTGCAAAATTACGTATAACGTAACATATAAATCATTGTGGGTTGGTGTCCCATGCGCACTCGTGTGTGGCTACGCTGTTCAGACTCAGACTCCAACACAAACTACACGGAAGCACCAAAACCGAAAAGATATATATATATATATAGTGAAGCCCGTCTTGCAAAACGGTGTTAACTCTTCCTGCTTCAGCCTCCCGACCGCGGTCAGAAGACACAGGAGAGACCGTAGCTTTGGTCTCCAGGGCCGGAGTCTCTGCTGTACTCTGCTCCTCTGCTCCTCTGCCTGCCTGCCTTCACTCACACACCGCGCACATTCTCACTCGCTTCACCTCTAACGTGCATGCGCGCACACTACACACTGTATCTCTTGAAACGTAATTGAGAATGCAGTTTAGTTGTATGGGAATAAGTGCTGTCAAAGTTTATGTGATAATACTTTTATAATATGTTTTAAAGCTAGAGTGAAGATGCTGGCATCATGTGAAACTATAAACCTAAGGAATCCATTGGTACCAACTATGTCATACTAGCTTGTCTCGAAGGAGGCTAAATAACGCTCCAAACTTACACTACATTTTGGCAAGGAAAAAACTTGCATGACCATTTTCAAAGGTGTCCCTTGACCTCTGACCTCCAGATATGTGAATGAAATGGGTTCTATGGGTACCCACGAGTCTCCCCTTTACAGACATGCCCATTTTATGATAATCACATGCAGTTTGGGGCAAGTCATAGTCAAGTCAGCACACTGACACACTGACAGCTGTTGTTGCCTGTTCGGCTGCAGTTTACCATGTTATGATTTGAGCATATTTTGTTATACTAAATGCAGTACCTGTGAGGGTCTCTGGACAATATCTGTCATTGTTTTGTGTTGTTAATTGATTTCCAATAATAAATATATACATAAATTTGCATAGAGCACGCATATTTGCACACTCCAATGTTGATAAGAGTATTAAATACTTGACAAATCTCTCTTTAAGGTACATTTTGAACTGATAAAAAATGTGTGATTCATTTGTGATTAATCACGATTAAATATTTGAATCGATTGACAGCCCTAGTAAATACATTTTACATGTGTAGACTTGGCCATGAAGTTTGACTTGTTGACCTTAAAAATACAATTATTTTTATCTTATTTTACGGGATGTTACATGAGAAAGTGCTCCTTTTAAAGATATCAACTATTTCAGTAACAACATGGTAAATAGTTATAATATAAACACATTTGTATCCATAATCGACAAAGTTTTATTCTAAAGGGATGAAAAGGTTTTTTCTAATTCCCCGACTTGCCGTCACTGTAAACCTGATCACTGTGTGATGCTGCACAACCTAAACCTATAACATGCATCCTGCTGGGAGCAGATGGTACACAAATGACATTGGAGCAGGACACATTTAGAGAGAGGATTCCCACTGCTGTGTGAACGGAGGATCAGTAGGAAATGGAAATCTCTCCTCGGCTGTTATCATGAGTGCCAGGTGTCTCCTCCTCTACAAAACAGTTTGCAGACAAATGCACGAGCGTAGAGGGGGAAAATAACAACTCAATATGGACCGTAAGATTGGATCCCTGCTGACTGTGTTTGGGTGTGTGTGTCAGCGCCTCCACAGTCAACCCAAATGATTGGTTGCTTTTGTTTTCATCAAATAGCGAGCTCCAAAAGTTGCTGTTGAAGCAGGACCTCACCTATAATGGAATTAAACGATAGCTGGAGACGAAAATGGAAATGAGTTTGGTAATTATCGTAAGTAATTCTGGACTGGCGGAGGAGATTTAATCAACGCAGCGCTGCAGTCGGCACTTCAGGCTGTCATGAACTCTAGTCAGAGTGATTAGCCAGAGGAGAGACAGGCCCCATTTACTCTGAGTCTCAGGGCAACCGATGAGATTGAATCATCTTTTTGCATGGAACACACGCCATTAATGCCCTACCTACATATAGACACACAAACTTTATCTCCATGCTATTACGTCAGCCTCTCCTGGAGCCAACAAAAAAAAAGAAAAATGATTCTGTACAGATGAAAAACAGTTGAGAAACTGTATTCAGACACCCTTTAGGCCCCTTAATGCCCACACTAAAAGATTTTTCAAATCTTTACAGATTTTGAAAATGTGAAAGAGCCCACACATAACGACGTGTTATGTTAAATCCAACAGTTTTGTTCCTATAGTGTGTGGAGAGAAACGATTTGGCCAAAACAGCACACCACACACTAACGGATTCATTCATGAAGAACAAGCATCCCGACTAAAAAAAAAATCAAACGTGACTTTAGTGTAAACAAACATGGCGGACAACGGGCATGAACACCAAACGTGCATCACTCAGGACAGAATACCTCGTCACGCTGCTGCCGTGGCGCTCCCATTGCAAAGGAAAAACTTGAACATAGCGGTTGTGGTGGTTGCTTGCCATCCCCTGCGGTTGACTTGTCAATAGCACTGTATTGCAATATTGCTATTATTGCGACAGCCCTAGACGCGGGTAGCAATAAGATATCTTTTTTAAATGAAATGAAGTGTGTTGTACAGATTTAAATAGTCATAAAGCTGAGATGTTAATGGCAGACAGGTTAAAGAGAGATTTTTAATTAGCCAGCAGTAATTGAAACAGATATTGGCTCCCATGAATATATCTCACTAATGTAAAGGTCTGACCTCCCACCACACATTACTGTAGCCTTCATGAATAGTTTAAAACCCTAATGATAAGGAAAATACCCCTCTCCCTTTTTAAGTGCCAATATATCCCTTAAAATCTGTATTTTGTTCATCATTGATGAATTGAATTTCCTGCAGAACTTATTTTTCATTGTTTATCAGTTTTTAATTATTCAGTCAGTAAATTCATGTCGTTGTAGTTTATATTTATTTCAGTGAGGAGAATTTAAGATGTGGGTTTGGGATCATCTCTGTGTGACAGACCCATAGAAATAGAATATAGGAGTAGAAGGGATATTCCCATTGAAATCAGCGTAGCAGAATGGTCTGAGCGGCAGACATTTTTATGTGTACCGTTGCCATAGCGACCGTTGTAGTGGGCTGACTCCTGCATAAACTAAAGCGACTCACTGAGGTGAAGGTTTTGCAGTAACGATGACTAAATGTGCAGTGGAGTGGTAATGTTATGGTAACGGACTGATGGCCAGTGGACTGGTGGCCAGCGAATTGGTGGCCAGCGAACTGGTGGCCAGGGGACTGGTGGCCAATGGACTGGTGGCCAGTGAACTGGTGGCCAATGGACTGGTGGCCAGCTGACTGGTGGCCAATGGACTGGTGGCCAGCGAACTGGTGGCCAGGGGACTGGTGGCCAGGGGACTGGTGACCAGCGAACTGGTGGCCAATGGACTGGTGGCCAGCTGACCCGTGACCAGCGGCTCTAAACGGTCCCTTCCGTCTGGGAACAAGCTACCTAGCGAACTAGCCAGCCAGCTGTCCCCGGGAGCTGCGTCCATTCTCTTCCCATCTCTTCCCACTTTACGAGGGTTCTGTTGTCACCATAACAACTAACAACAATAACCATTTTCTTTTGTACTAGTCAAATTACCACAGCAAACAGCTCAGTGACCCTTCTACTCCTATTTTATTTCTATGGACAGACAACATTCTCTTTGGCTCAATAGCATCTCTATCGGGCCAACATTGGAACCTTATTCAGTGTTTTTTATTATATTCTACCACAATTAGAGTTGAAACCACTAAATGTTACACACAGCATGATTCCAATATTAGAAGAATAAAGATAAAGATGCAAACGCAGGAAGGGAAAATGACTCAGTAGTTACTTACTTACTCTTATGCAAATGATTCCTAGATTTGTTTTATCAGCAGTGAAATACGAGCAAAAGCAGAAGGAGTTGGAAAAGTTGGTGATCCTCCAGATTGGCGTCTTCTGCAAAACAAACAGCATCACAGTGTAATTTGTCTCCTTTGGATGAAGCTCTCTGTTTGCTCTCAAACTCCCAGATTCTTACATCACTGTCGGAGGCCGTGATCAGACCCAGCTGGGCCTGGCAGCTCCGGAGCTGATCTGATCTGAATTTTATCTCGTGATCACGGTGATCAAAATCAGAAAATAATCATCATTGCCTTTAAGGAAGGAGCGTATATAACATGTAAATCAACTGGCCGGCAGTTTCTTATTGTCTATTCAGCAAGAGTATTTGTGGTTGTGAATCATGAAAACAAAGCAGGATTAACAAGGCTCACTGTTCGTTGTCTGGCTGCTCAACAACGGCTCCTTTCAGTGTGCTCAACAAGTCCACTCAGTGGTTTCAGATGAGGCAGCTGAACACGGCTGAATGTGTGGATCAGCCAGCGGACCTGCTCTCCTCTCTGATTTACAACCAGCCTGAGACCCCCTGCAGAGAGCTGTGAGGTAAACAGTGCGACAGCATATATTCTCAGGGCCGGGTTACATTTAGCAGCATGAGGACGAGACATTTCTCCCTAAAGAGGAATTTGCTTTATTTGCCTGTCAGCTGTGTTTGATTGAAGTCCTACTCTGGGTATGAAGAGTGAGTCAGGAGACGGAGAAGCAGATGGAGACGAGAAAAACTCCCCAAATATAGGTTGTAAACAAGCCCCCAGGTTAGAGAAATGAGTCAGTGCAGCTTTAGAGTTACAGGTCAGCATCATTATATTAGTCTGTATAGAGAGCTGCAGGGATGGCGTATTTTTGTAGGCCAACCCAGAAGTTGGCATCACACTGGTTCCCTCGACAAAAAGCCAATGGGATTGTTCCATTGGATTTTGGATTATAAATTCTGTGGCAAACAAACGTATATGATACTTACACGTTTTGTTCCGTATAATCAATTTTTGAAGTATGAATGCAATCGCCAGAAGTAAAAAGCTAACCTTAGGCTATAAACAAACTACACCACGGTCGCATGAACACAAATATAAACACAATGAGACTGTCACGGCGGACGAGTCGGCGTGATGACGTTTAGTAGTCTCATTTAGCCACTTTCGCCTTTTTCAAGACACGCATAGCCAGACCTATCTCTACAGCGCTGTGTTAGCACTAAAGAAAGGTCTGGCTCATTATCATTTTGTTATAAGGGGAAAATTGCTCTGGCTTTTTGTATTTCTTTAAACTAGGGCCGTCAAATGATTAAAATATTTAATTCGGGATTAATCGCATGATTGTCCATAGTTAATCGCAAATTAATCGCACATTTTTTATCCGTTCAAAATGTACCTGGAGATTTGTCAAGTATTTAATACTCTTATCAACATGGGAGTGTTGAGCATAAAAATAATATGCTCAAATCAGAACATGGCAAACTGCAGTCCAACAGACAACAAGAGCTGTCAGTGTGTCAGTGTGCTGACTTGACTATGACTTGCCCCAAACTGCATGTGATTATCATAAAGTGGGAATGTCTGTAAAGGGGAGACTCGTGGGTACCCATAGAACCCATTTTCATTCACATATCTTGAGGTCAGAGGTCAAGGGACCCCTTTGACAATGGCCATGCCAGTTTTTCCTTGCCAAAATGTAGTGTAAGTTTGGAGCATTATTTAGCCTCCTTCTTCACTCTAGCTTTAAAACTGAGCTCGCTACAACCTCCGAAATATCGATCGCGTGAATGCGTTAAAGAAATTAGTGGCATTAAAACAAATTTGTATTGACACGTTAGCGAGTTAATTTTGAAGGCCCTCCCAAAAACCCATTGACTTCCAGACGAGGGAACCGGAAGTGCTAAAACTCATTTCTGGGTTTTAGGACTCATTCCTGCAGCACTCTATTGGACACAGGTGGCCACACTATGCTTTGTGAATGATGCAAAGTGAAGTGAAACACTGATAAAAAACATTTTTGCTCCACAACATATTTGGCTCCTCAATATGAAATAATCACTGGGTAGTTGAAACAATGTTGCCCCCCCCAGTTTTGCCCACCATGCTCTTACTGTTGGAAGTAAATCAAGTGGCTGGAGAGGGTCCAGCATATATCATCCACTGGCTTTTAGCAGCAGATAGCCAGAAAGCTTCAGCAAGCAAGATGTTGAATGACAACCAGCAAGTAAACAACTGCCTGTCTGTCGACCGTTTGGCCCTGCACTTGAATCTGTCTGTCTGCCTCCTCTGGGACTCACATCTTTGTGGGGGTTTTTTTCAAATGGCTCGTTTAATTTTCATGATGTTGGAAGGGGAAATAATGAGGTCTAGCTGAGGTTTTGCTTGACCACAACATTGTTTGCCATGGAAACTCGTGACACACTGTTATACGCCTGCACTCACACACACACACACACGTAGAAATGGTCACTAATAATGCATTTACCTTCTCGTGCTGTCTGCCTACCAACGTCTTGTTCTGTCTGTCTGCCGCCTGCTGATTGGTTGGCTGTGACCGCTCCACTGACAGATTTATTGGCTGCCTCCCACCTGTGCTCTGACAGCCGGCAGGGAGGGAAGTTGAGTGGATGTCTGTGCCTCGTCTGCTTCGTCTCACCAGCAGGCAAAACCAAGCGGGGAGGATATTAGCCCTGATATATATTTACATTTCTGTGTCAGGGAAGAACATGAAGAATTAAGCAGCCAGTTAATGCGAATATAGCGTTCCCTTTAATGTTCTGCTCGACCATTTGGTAGAGCACATTTTGAGTCACTATATCTTATTGAAAAATGTGTTGAACTTAGCTCAACCTGATTGAGCCATCTCTACCACCCGGTTTAGGTATGTTATGCTGAAGAATTTCACTAGATGTCGCTGTGTTTTTAAATAGCACGCCTTTTCAGTCTGCCTCCTTATAGGAAGTTAGCAATAAAAAAGTCACTCGAAACATGATTTTTGGTCTCATCTTCAAAGGTAGCCATATTCTTTCGACATATCATAGTTTCAGAGGTCTTACTGAACAGAATTATGTAATTTGATATTAAATTAAAAGTCTAATAAGGGTCAAATCATTTTCTAAAAACATGCTCCACCAAACGGTTCAGTTGTCCGTTTATGGTAAAGCTAGAAAAGCTAACAATTAAAATGTACTATTTTCTACTAAATGAAACAATTTTGTATTATTCATTGTTGTTAATATGGTGCATTTAATGTTATTCCATTATATTTATGCAGAAATAATTTGATAAGTATGAATTTTTTTATTGTCAAAACACATGCTTGACCAAACGGTTGAATTGTCCTGAACGGGGTAAAAGTAGTGATTTTAAGGTAATAAATTTACAATTTTCATGAAATAAAAAAATTCACTGTTGTTAATAGACTTTGTTAATATTATATGTTTAATGTTATTACTAGGGCTGAAAATATTTAATCGTGATTAATCTCAAATTAATCACACATTTTTAATCTGTTCAAACCTGGGGGTGGAAAAATATGCTTACATTATGCAAATTAATGTATGTATTTATTATTGAAAATCAAATAACGACACAAAACAATGACAAATATTGTCCAGAAACCCTCACAGGTACTGCATTTAGCATAAAAATATGCTCAAATCATAACATGGCAAACTGCAGCCCAACAGACAACAACAGCTGTCAGTGTATCAGTGTGCTGACTTGACTATGACTTGCCCCAAACTGCATGTGATTATCATAAAGTGGGCATGTCTGTAAAGGGGAGACTCGTGGGTACCCAGAGAACACATTTTCATTCACATATCTGGAGGTCAGAGGTCAAGGGACCCTTGTGGAAATGGCCATGACAGTTTTTCCTTGCTAAAATTTAGCGTAACTTCGGAGCGTTATTTAGCCTGCTTTGCAACAAGCTAGAATGACATGGTTGGTACCAATGGAATCCTTAATTTTTCTAGTTTCATATGATACCAGTATCTTCACTCTAGCTTTAAAACCAAGTCTGCGTTATTATCTCGTTATCGCATTATATAATTATATATATATTTAATTTTTTCGCTATTTCTGAGATGTTTTCAAAGTAGCTCACTATAAATATGGTTAATATAAATACATGGAAATAATACTAGTACGGGTAATACTACTAATTCCATGGTAACAAATTTGCATATGTTGGTATATTAACCTATTACTGCATAATAACAGTACATGGTTTGTATTTTTCTTTTACCATGAAGCGTCATCAAGGCCTATTTTAAAAACACTGTGGGGTGTGTGGAAAAAAACAAGACAATCAGGCAAAAAGTAATTATTGGAAATGTTGCAATGCTAGTTTCTAACCCATTTTGCTGCCTGTAGGAAGTCATTGATTGGCCAGCTCGTACCCTGCTGCTTTTGTTGAGAACCTCTCACAAGCATTGTTAATACCGATCGGCTCCTGGAGAAAGCTCTGACGGTAGAAGAAGTTTAGTATTATTTGTTGAAGAAAGCATGGTGAGGCAGTGGAAGCTACAAACCCTTACTGATGCAGAGCAGCTAAACACATTGGCTGTGGAAAGGAGAAGCTACTGTATAATACATACTTTTGTCCATTTTATAGGGTTTGAACTAGAGACGGGGCCGATCCGATCCAATATCGGTGTCGGGTTCTGACACTGACGTAATTCACCCATTGCATATCGGACTGACATCACCAATCCACATACCGACCCATATGAATATGTAATAATGGTGGAGAATGTCCCTCCGGCCGTGTTGGGACGGCTGCAAAGAAGCTAGTTAGCTACGCTAGCGTCTTTAGCATGGAGGTCGAGTGGCTGCTCCAAGCCCAGAACCTTGTGAGCACCCTTAATAATCTAGCTTTAAATTAAATGCAAAATTGCAGTAAAGTGCAAATGTTATGCAAAAAAGAGCTCTGGTATCGGTATCATTATCGGAAGGTATCAGAATCGGATTGGATCGGGAAAAAAAGTGGATCAGTGGATCTCGTTTCAACCACCAATTGAATTTCTGTTGATTATCAAAGTCATTAATTCAACTAATAAAATTCCCAGTTCTTTTTTTTTCATAAACATTTTGTGCGCCAATCTCGTATCCAAATCCTCCAATGACTAGTTTAAACCACACTACAAAAACTTGGGGGCAGCAGAGACGAGCTGTAAACACAACATTGACATCGTATTTTAAGTTGCATGTTAGCATATAGTTGCCTATTTACACATCCAGCTAAAACAGAGCAACACTAGCATTCATTTGGAGTTGTGTTTCCGTCCACTAGGTGAATGTAAGTAAGAAAGTTCAATCACTCTCCTTTTAGCTCTGTTTTGGTCTCCACCAACATCTGAGGAAAATACATGATTTAGCTGCTAAATGCTGCAATATGTTCACCAGCTAGTTCCTAACTATGTCTGTGTACCGTTTAGTGCTGGTTAGGTAGCGTACAGTGTGTTTCACAGTGTTTGTTCACTGAAAAAAGAGACAGGCACTAAAGACAGAAGGTTCAGACAGACAGCATGAGAAAAATAATGTGTTTTTTTAAACATTAAAGCATGTAAACATGTTCTAGTAGAAACCCAAAATACAACTTTGACCTGAAAATGGGCATGATATGTGTCCTTTTTTGTGTTTCCTGGTAATATTTAAACTCCAGTGTTGCATTGCAAATACCTCGATGTCATGTCAGTTTTTCTGTTTGAATGCAGATAAGAAAAGTACAGTTAAAGCACAATGTATTCTTCTAGCAGGACCATAGCTCCCGCTTCCCTTTTGTCTTCCTCTCGTCCCTCTATTTCCCTGTGCTGCTGTTATCACTGTAAATCCCTCCTTATGGCTGATTGATTTGTGTCCTGTGGTGTTTAATATGTTGGCTTGCCGTGAGGCCCTTTTCTCCCTCTGGACTGGTATCTGTAGAGCAAGTACACCTGTGTTATTGTGCATAAAAGAGGACTTCTCCCTTTTGTCTTGACACTATTTTCAATCCATTTTATTCGGCTTCACTTCTTGGATTCATTGCAAAAGTGTCTTTTCTGAATTCGAGCAGCCCCACATGCTCGCAGCTTTCAATATGAGTTTGAAGTGGGAGCGTTAACTTCAGTCTTCAAATATTAATGCAGGCTATAACTTACACACTGGAGATAATGAAGTTTCAAAATTAATCTGAGCACTTCAAAAGCGCTTTGGATTCATTGTCTTTCTCTCCCTTTTCTCATTTTAATCCAAATCTTTTTTTTTCTCTGTCCCTTGACTTGTCCTCTGAATCATTCTCCCTCTCTCTCTCTCTCTCTCTCTCTCTCTCTCTCTCTCTGCCCCCTGAATTGTCCACTTCTGCTTCCCCTCACTGAGCAGCGTAGTTACCCCGAGGCTGTCGCTGGCTTTACAATAACTCTGTGTTCATAGCACACTGGCAAAACAATGAAACACCCATCTCTAAAAATATATGAGATTATGACAGGACCGGTGGCGATGCTGTGTAAGGAAGGAAACAATAAAAGATTCGGTAGAAGAGGTGATTCAGGCGGATTATGTTTTTGATAAATTTGAATGATCTGCTCTCACAGGGCTTAGATAAAAACCTGTGAGTCCAGATGGTGCAGAGGAACATGTGTGTAATCCCAACACTTCCTTCTCACTTCAACGCGTCTGAAAACGCTCAAAAAGCTGTGGACTGTCCCCTCTCGTGCACAAAACATATGCTTGTTTGAAAAAAATATATAAATTTCCTTGCATTATGCAGCACACAATCATATAAAGTATTGTAGTGAAGCAGAGAAATTCAAATGTAACCTTTGCTGTGTGTGTCCATGATGCTGTACGGTGACACGGGGCCACACCAGTCATCTGCTTTGAATGCATTGGCTCGGCTGAATATGAATTCATAAGAGCGTTTGAATCAGATAAAGCAGGACTGATGGTTCGCCATCTCCAGCCTCCTCCACAATACAACACCGTCATTTGTTTGTGCCTCGCTGTGACTCATGTTTATTCCCAGCGGACCAGTGACCTCTTGTAGCTGTGTGAATAATGGTGGTATTACCCACTGAGCTCCACCGCTGCCTGACATTGATAAAGGCACTTTGTACAGAGACACTCTTGATTGTTCCCAGTATATTTTCTGGATGAATAACTGAATGGAAGCCAACTGTTTCGGTCACAGTTTCTTCTTCACGTTATTCAGCTAAAAGAGGAAGTTTCCGACAGTGTCAGAAAGTCTTTTCTTTGAGATAAAAGTTTGGTTTAAAGTCATTTTTACATGTTCATGTACATTAGAGGAGCTAAAACCAGAGTGTTTTGCATTATTGCTTGCTGAAATGATCAATCAATAAGAAAAGTAGTTACAGATTAATTTTCTGTCGATCAACTAATTGATTAGCCGAATAATCATTGCAGCTCTAAACAGTACATTATTGTTTGCACTGTTTGAACTGTTGGCGCAGTTAGCACCGTAAGCTGCTAGCCGCTGGCTCAGCCGTCGCTATGTTGAGAGCTGTGTGGAGGCAATAAATAAACACTGAGTTTCTAATTTAGCACCTTTAATACAAAATATAACTCAACTAATGACTTATGATGTAATATTACAGAATATGCTATGCAGCAGTATATACAGTAGTTCAAATTAGCTCCACATTTACCAGCTGCAACATCCAATGATATTATATATATCATTCTGAAATGGGCCATTCTGCATAAAGAGTACTTTAACTTTTGGTACTTTTGTACTTTTACTTAAGTAAAATATTTTGAATGCAGTACTTTTACACTGTAGTATTGCTCAAGTAAAAGATCTAGAGAGAGTACTTCTTCCACCACTGCCAGACAGATACTCATGGATCACTTGGACAAGAGGGAACAATAGACATGATGTTGCTTCATCAGGAGATGATGAGCAGGTGTTGTTCTATGGAGGACAGAACCTGCCAAAATCAAAATAAATAAATGATTTGATTAATAAATAAATATGTCATTAAATGTAGCAAATATATATAAAAAATAAATTTAGCCATTCAATAATTGATAAAATGTGACATAAATTGATTTCTGTTTTAATTTGCTTCTTTATTTATTTATCTTTGTATTAATTCCCTTATTTATTTTCTCTTCTGTTTAATTTTCCCTGTTATTTATTTAAAGGGAAAATCGTACATAAATAAATACACACATTTAAAAATAAATATAAAATAAATAAAGAATAAATGCAGAATAGATCATTTTTTATTTTTTTATAAATAAAAGGGAAAATTTAACAGAAGAGTAAATAAATAAGGTAATTAATACAAAGATAAATAAATAAAGAAGCAAATTAAAACAGAAATATCAATTTATGTCACATTTTATCAATTAATCAATGGCTACATTTAGTTTTAATATTATTTTTGCTGCATTTAATGACATTTGTTTATTCATCGAGTCATTTATTTATTTATTCATTTATTTCTGATTTTGGCAGGTTCCGTCCTCTATATAGTGTCCAACCATTGTCATGGAGAACAATGACGCCTTTGCTGGATCTTCTTCCACCTGAACACTCCAGCAGCTGATTTCCCAGACTCCTCCTCTCCGGTTGAAGTTGGCCTAATCAGTATAATCAGATGCTGGAGTGATTGCTTGGAATGTGACTCTGCATAAAATACAGCTCCTGGTGGCTCATGACTAATTACTGGAGTCAGTGATGTCTCTTGAAATATGTCACAACTGTCCCTTCAGACGGAGAATAATCCTGCATCTGACATGAAATGTTCCTCCTGCTCGTCTACTGTGGATAAGAAAAGTAACACAGTCAGGCAGACATAAACATAACCGCTGACACCTTCTCTGCTACCTGTGTGAAGCTTGTTGAACACAGGAGGAGAGGGAGGAGGAGGTGTGTTCTCACCTTCTCTGTCACAGGAGAGGAGAGGAGAGGAAAGAGGAGGCAAAAGGAGCCCCGCTGTCTTCGGTGTGCGCACACACACCAGCTGACTCGGTGATAAATGATCTCTTGGTGGGGACAGAAACACAGGCAGGCAGACAGGGAGAGAGGGGAACTAAGGACAGCATTTGGAGCCATATACTTCTAATTAAATGTATTATCTTAAAAACCACCTTCATTTATAGACATCCCATGTCTGAAGAGGATGCAGCTGGTTGTCACTTTCACCTGGATTCACTGTGTGAGTCTGCTTTGGGAAACAAGTGGGTGGTTTCAGATCTTTCAGAGGAAGAGATCAGGCAGAGAGGGGACGGATCACATAGAGCTGGACGGATCACATAGAGAGCTACAGGGACAGAGAGATGGAGGTGAAAGACAGTTAAGCCTCGTGGTGGTGACGCACCCAAGAAGAGCTGAGACAAAAGTGGCATTTTCAGAGATGCGATATGAAATCCAGGCCGTGACAAGCTCCCCGTGTCTTCATACAGACTACAGTTCTTATGATAACTGGAGGAGCAGCTTATGATTCACAAGATATTATTTTGTGAGTGTGATAATTAGAGGTACGGAGCTCATCAGGCTATCAGCATGGGAACGTTGGGCCTGGATAATCCCTTTTGGTTCCAAATATGAGAACATCTGGTCCATCTTTTCCTACTATTATAAATACATCAGTGTCATACTCGGCTTCCAGACCACCTTCTGCTCATGCGTAAGAAAGAAGGAGAAAAGTGACAAACATGTAAATAAGGATGCCAACGCAGTCTCACGACAGTTTGTGAAATGGTCACGAAATTGAATCTATTTGATTCGTGTACATAGACACAAATTTTTTAGTGACGCTCAGCACGACTTTTAACAATGTGTTTTTTTGTGCGTTTTCCTATGAATGTCCAACAACGCATGATGCATGTGTCAATTTCTGCTCCAGTCTTTTCAAAATAAAACAACTTAGTTTAGGAATAGATCGACTTGGTTAGGCTTAGGCAACAAACTACTTAGTTAGGTTTAGGAAACTATCACAGTTTGGGTTAAAATAACTCCAGAAGTGCTATAATTTAAGTACGGTAATTACGTGACAAATAAATCAACTTTGACTTGTGCTTTCACACTGAACACGAAGACTAGTCTCCTGGGCGAAAGTTGTGTGTTTTTTGACCTACTCATCCACCCTGACCTCCTCCCTACGCGCCGTTCACTGCTCTCTATACTTCCCGGTTCACAATTATGTGGAATACATACGAATTGATTTTGTGCTGACCAATCACAAAAACAAATTTAAATTTGTGTCTATGTAGATGAAATCAATACACAAAACACAAGTGATCAATAGTTGCCTAACATTGAATGAACAGCCAATAGGAACGCTCTCTCTCTCTGAAATGACCTGTGATTGGCCAAAGTCTCCCGTCACAGGCTAGATTTTCTAAAGCCTGAAAACAGAGCCATGATGAGGAGCAGAAGTCTAATTATCTCTCAGAACACTTGAATTACAATATGCTGAAAGGTTATTATGGAATATTTGCCCAATGATGCCAAAAATATTCTTCTCACTGAAGAGTGATTCTTAGCAGCAGCCACAACAGTTGTCAGCCTTTACTGACGCTAGCCTTTCCTTTACGCTAGTGACTCTGAACTTTACAGCCATCTGAAGGCTGCATGTAAGTGGTCACTCTTACATTACTCTTTTAGTGGTCACTCAGACAGTGTGTAACATCACTCCAGTCTCTAACTGGAGTGATGTTACACACTGTCTTTGATCATGCACAGCAGATCTACTAGTGAAAGAACCAGATTGTTGTAAAATAAACAGAAACCTCGATCGACTGCAGTGTAAATCAACAGGTGTGCTGGAGATGTACACATTGAAAACAGTTCACACAGTCCCATTAAAAATCACAGATCTATTAAAACTTCTCTCCGTTAATAACTCCCTCAGGACCGTCTGTTCTTGCTCGTCCACCCCCGGTGTTTCCGTCCATACCGCCTAGAGCTCCACATTTTTAATTACAATACAGGTATGGCTGTGATGAGCAACGATGTGATAGAGACTGCTAGGTACATTTTATAGTGGTGTTGCCACAAACAAAAGAGTGTTGTTTTCTAATTTATTCGTGAATCGTTACCAGGATCACATTCATGTCGCAGTATGAAGATTAATGAGGCAACTATTTCTTCCTCAGATAGTCAGATTGTGCTGTGCTGGAATGGAAAGCCTGACAGGCATAGCAACAGTAACTAACTGTTCAACCTCTGATCATCTGAAAGCAACAATATACTATGAGTCACAGTTATATATGTATGTTTGCGATGACATACCATGCCTCTGTCCCACCACCCCGCTGGTCGTTGTCCAAACAGGGGTGGGTGACCTCAGTTCAGAGCGGGGGTGTTTCTCTCTCTCTTTAGCGTGGGATTCTGGTCCGAAGCCAAATACATCATGAGCTCTCTCAGCATCTCATCTGCTTTTTATTTGCACACTACTCTAGTCTTGCCTTGTCTTGTTTATTGCTTTAGATGAAGGAGGGCGGAGTGTTGTTGGGGTGAAGTGCTAGATTGTCTGGGTAAGGACGGAGGGACGGGGTGACGCATGGGAAAGCAACATTTCCTCATGTTTGTGGCACATCAGACGAAGGTCGACATGTGTGATGTTACTTTTCTGGAATCATCTGTCCCTGTTTTCCTGTTGAGTGCAGACAAACACACAGAGCATGGGAGGAGAATATGAGATAAGATGGGTGGTCTCAAAACCACGCGTCACGGACAGCTGGGGGCATTGCTGCACCAGCAGCTTTGTTAACTAATTAGCACGCGTTCACTCATGGGCTGCTGCGTAGAGTTGGGTTGGAGCGCAAACCTCCAGGGGCGTCTGTGGGAAGTGGTTTTAGACTACTTAGCCAGACAGAGAGAGGTAGCCTCATTAGCCTCAAGGTGCTTTTTGCCAAAACAAAGAATAAATCAATAAATAAATAAATGACCCAATAAATAAATTAATATGTTATTAAATGAAGCAAAAATAATATCGGCCATTGATTAATTGATATAAAGGTGACATAAATTGATATTTCTATTGTAATTTGCTTCTTTATTTATTCATCTTTGTTTTAATTCCCGTATTTATTTACTCTTTTGTTTAATTTTCCCTTTTATTTGTTTATGTATTTATTTTCATTAATTTTTAAATATTTATTTATTTTTGCATTTACTTTTTATTTGTTTTTGGATTTTATTCATTTATGTTTTATTTTATATTTATTTCTAAATGTATGTATTCATTTATGTTTTTATGCATTTATTTATTTATTTATGCATGATTTTCCCTTTGCATTTCACCGCTTGTTTATTTCCCCAAACTTATTTATTTCTGTATTCTTTTCTTTATACATGTCTATTTACATGCCTTTACATTTCTGCCATATTATGCAAATGAGGGAGCTGTCACTCAACATGTGTCATACACGTGGATGATGGCGCAAGCTACACGGAGAGGGGTGGGGAGGGGGCAATTGTACTCGGGCAGCTTGGCAGAGGTAGTGCTCTCCGAGTGCTAGTTTTCATTTTGCTTCTGCTGAAAGTGTGAGTACATACTGATGTTACAGAGAACAGCTGTGCTTAAATATTCAGGTTTCCCACAGGGAATGTGTTACAGTGGTGATTGTGACAATGATGAAGGGGAAGCAACTGGAGCATAAATAGTATGTTTTGCAGCAGCTTGACATAAATAATTTGAGGTACTTTAACAGAAATATGGATCAATATTTACTATATTTCCTGCCTTGATCATAAAGTGCTGGAGGAGCCAGAGTTTTGTTTTGGTCACATTTGAACTGGAGATGTAAGTGACTGCTAAAGAAACTGCAGTGACATGTTGAGGTCTCTTGAGATCACTGACTGTGTACATCACTAGAGACTTTTTCAAATCCCATCACAGAGAGGAATGTTCATAATATAAAAAAAAAAGAGGTTATGTGAAAGGGGCATAAACCACATGAGAGCTATCCAGACTTCTAGCATGCTTTTAGCATGATGTCACATGGACCACAGTTACTTGTAGTATGGAGTAAGTAATGTTTCCCATTGTAAACCCAAGCTGTGTTTCAGTGCCTTGAGGATAAACCTGAGCTTCCAAATAAGTTCAGTCACTAAAAGGTGTTAAGAAATAACTAGGGCTGTTAATCGATTCAAATATTTAATCGTGATTAATTGCAAATAAATCGCACATTTATCTGTTTAACGTGTACTTTAAAGGGAGATTTGTCAAGTAGTTAATACTCTTATCAACATGGGAGTGGGCAAATATGCTTGCTTTATGCAAATATATGTATATATTTATTACTGGAAATCAATTAACAACACAAAACATCAACAAATATTGTCCAGAAACCCTCACAGGTACTGTGTTTAGCATAAAAAAATATGCTCAAATCATAACATGGCAAACTGCAGCCCAGCAGGCAACAACAGCTGTCAGTGTGTCAGTGTGCTGACTTGACTATGACTTGCCCCAAACTGCATGTGATTATCATAAAGTGGGCATGTCTGTAAAGGGGAGACTCGTGGGTACCCAGAGAACCCATTTACATTCACATATCTTGAGGTCAGAGGTCAAGGAACCCCTTTGAAAATGGCTATGACAGTTTTTCCCAGGCCCCCAGGAAGAGCAGCAGTCGTTGATCCCAATTTTCGCAGTGGCCAAACGGCGGTGCTACTTTGCTATTTAGTGCAAGTTTGGAGCGTTATTTAACTTCATTGAGATTGATATCGGTTGGTAACAATGGATTTCTTAGGTTTTCTAGTTTCATATGCCAGTATCTTCACTCTAGCTTTAAAACTGAGCCCGCTACAACCTAAAAATCACAAGTTGCGTCAATGTGAGTGGCGTTAACACGATTATTGCGTTAACTTTGACAGCCCTAGAAATAACACCAAACTAAAGTATGTTGCCACTCGTCAGTATGTTAGTTTTGATGTTGAAGGTCTCATATGAAGTATGATGTGGTGGTGTTGTTGTCCAACAGTCTGTAATGTCACTATAGAACTTTCATAAATTAATTACTAGCATGAAGTATCCACTAAATATACAGTATACACTTACTGCAGGAAGTGATGAGATTTATTCAAGTCATTTTATAAGAAAAATTACAAATATTCTCTAGTTCCATCCTCTCAAAAGTGAGTGATATAAATGTCATTATGAATTGATAATTGGTATTTTCAGCCTAATTAAGACTTGGATTTTTCTTGCAGCATGCTCATTGTCTTGAGATGACCTCTCAGACCTCTTATAGTGGTTGGAATGCCTCTAGGCCAAGTAACCACAAGACTCAACAGGATTAAAACAGGGTTTGTTTGGACAGGATCAGGTTTGGCAACAGGTAGGCAGACAGGACTGGCAAACAAGCCAGGCAGCCCATAAACAGGCCCTTTGTGCAGGCAGGCAGACAGAGAAACAGAAGGCTGGAAGGCCGTGACGCACAATTGGCGATCTGGCAAAGAACTCGGACTAGAGGGCAGGTGTATCTCTGGGGGATAATCCACCTGGCTGCAGGTGTGCAGGCAGGTTGGGAGTCAGGTGACTGGCAAAAGGCAGGGACACACTGCCGACACTGAATGTATTTGGGATTTGGACTGCTGGTTAAGAGACAGTCTCAATGTAATACTGATGCCTCTATATGACCTACACAAGTTAACAAGACCATCAGTGAGAAGATTGGCTATTTCTATGAAGTTATTCCTAAAGCTCGTCATCGGTGCCACCGGGTCGGATTCATGCAGGTTCAAGAGAAGCTCTTTCAATTCAAACTCTAGCGGAGCCTCCGGCAGCAGCAGACCCACCACGGACAGACCGAAACCCAGATCCGGCTTCGCTGCAGTCAGAGCTCCAGCAGGAGGTGGACAGCTCGGCGCCCGGTGGCAGCAGCAGCAGCTCCTCCTTCGGCCAAGAGCAGAGCTTCACCTCACTGCTCCGCCGGTCCTTGCTAGGAGCTCACACCACACTCCTGGAGGCCCAGGCCGTATTGCTGGGCCCGCTGGAGGGAAGAGAGACACGGGTGAACCAGAACCAGGACTGCACTGGTCAGACTGTCAGACCCTGCTGCAGTAAAATGAGAGGTTTTCTAAAAGGGAATCTGGTGCTCGGAAACACTACCGCTTTTGTCCACAAGGACCAACACAAAACAAACACTGATTGGAATGTCTGCAGGTATTTGGTGATAAACCAAAGTATTGGACAAATTAAGAGTTTGACATGATGATACCGCTAGATGAAAATAGGATCATAGGTCATAGGATCCCCAAAATCAGTAGGATTCATCCTCTGGAAACCATGAATGTTTGTACAAAATTCCATGCCATTACATCCAGTAAAGATACTTCAGGATCAAATCAGACAACATTCTACCTATTTCTAAGCCACCCAATCCCAAATTATGTTGGTAGATTGACAGCTAGTTTTGCCCCCAACAATCAAACCAAAAATACAACACAGTGACAGATCGCTCTGTGTAACCCTCGGGAGAGTGAGTAAAACACTTTTGGAGGGCTAAATTTGACCCACGCTGACTGCTTTGCTTTGGGCTGCTCTGGCCTAGATTCCACTGAAGTCTGTCTGGTACGTGAATAGATACACAACACAACATATTCAGCTGTTAACTGATGATAATAGTTGAATCCCGCTCTTTGTTTGGTCAGCTTTGTGGTGATCAGACCTGTAGGTCTCTGCTGCAGCTCATGTTCTGTCAATGTACAGCAGAAGCAGATTTACTGCCAGCGGGTTAATCCTAAATGAAGAACTACACTGAGTGTGTGTGTGTGTCCCTAAACCTCACTCGCGGGAGTGTTATTTGTGGGCGATCATCGCCATTGGCCCTCATGTCCAGTGTGAATTACAAGTATTGTTTTCATTTGTAAGCTGGAAAAATTTGTCTTTTTATGGCCCAGACCCCAGATCAGTCCTTTGTGCTCCACTCACTTAATTCTCTGCCAAATCCAGGCGCCCCACTGGGTTTATTTTTAGTTCGGACCATGTGGTTGGAGAGTATAGCTTTAAGTGTTTTGCAGCCATTTCTCATTCCCCAAACTTCAGTTTCTTAAGCCCTACAGTAAACCCCCTCAGTATCTCTCTGTCTCTGCCTGTGTGTCCCCAGAGCTGCAGTGTTTGTGTGGTTTATGTAGTTTCCATTAGCTGTCAGGTACAGTGCATACTTTCTGTGCACATTACCTCATGCAGTGTGGACTTTTCTTCATTTTCTCTCTGTCTTTCCAATCATTACTCCACAGTAGGGTTCATCACGGGGCTTTAATGGACAGATGCAGCTGGCATTACTTCTGGATATTGGTTTGAAGTAGCTGATACCTGAAGTTTCCACATAAAGGAAAAATTTGACATTTTGGGTAATAAGATTTCTTGCCGAGAGTCAGATGAAAAGATCAATATCACACAAACATGTTAATTAGTGAGCTGTAGAAGATTTTTTTTTTACTTTGGACAGAGCCAGGCTAGCAGTTTCCCCCTGTTTCCAGTCTTTGTGCTAAGCTAAGCTAACTAGGGATTGTCACAAGAACCGATACTTGCGGGCGGCAGTAGCTCAGTCCGTGCAGACATGGCTTGGGACAATGTGTGACAGTAAAATTGGATTTACATTTTTACATTTCCATTTTTTACTTCAGTTCCAATTGATGCCAAAATTCGTAAAATGTGAAGGTACTCGTTTTTCTACAGTAGGCTACCATTCTGAAGTACCTTTAGGGCTCGGGACTAACAAATTCCCGTTGTACTGGCGACGATAGAAAATGTGTTTGGGGCCTGAGTAAACTCACTATCGACGCACACAATTTTTTTCCCTGATAATGCTACATCACGAACAACAAATCTGTGCTGAAATCAGCAGGATGAGAGCTAGTTAACGTTAGCGATTTCAACATGCGAGTTGCCGTTGATTTACATTGGGATGCGCTCAGTTCTCTATTTAGTAAAAATGAGTATTGGGCAAAGTTAAATTCTAACGTTATGATGTGTTCAAATGTAATCTTGTAAAATGTAGTTTTTGATGAAAAACTTGAATAAATCCAGTTGTTTGAAGGAGATGTTTTTACAGCAATATAAAATAGATATCAGAGAGGGAATTATGACATGTTTAACTTCATAATAAACACCAGTATGCAAATGTTAATAAAGGAGTGGATGTTGATGGTATTTATTGTTTTACTTTTGTTTTGTTTTTTACCATGGTATCAAATTAGTATCGAGAATTGTGGAACTGGAAATACTCACCAAAAAACAGCGTTTTATTGGTGGATATTGCCAGTTGCAACTATTTGTCGGGTCAGGGTGTAACATTTAGAGGGTCTGCTCAAAACCCGGGCGCATAAACAAGAACAAACATTCAAAGAAAGAAACAGTGAAGTCCATTACAGTTAACGAAGCAACCTATTGTCTAATGCAATGGGTTCTTCTCAGTGAATAAATTACAGCCAACAGGATGCAAACATGGAAATGGAAACAATACCATGTTGCCATGCTGTCACTTAGAAAAGTGTGAAGTGGCAGGTTTTATGTGATTAGGGGAGGTGGATAAATGTGTGATGTTATTGTATGTAATTATAATGTGCATCTACCGGTATGGAATGAGAAATGGTTACAAGTGCAGTACAATAATGCAATTTTGTGAAAATTTAAGACAATACGCTCTTGGCATTTATTGGTAAATAGATGAACAGTAAAAAGAATTACCTAAAGCTTAATCAGATGCATAATTGGCACAAAATATTAGCTACAAACCAACAATCTCTCTGCGGGCCCTCATCAGCACATTGGCTCTAATATTTGCTCATGTGTCCATCTCCAGTTTGAAGGCGGTGTTGTCGGCCCCTCTGTCCAGCGGGGCGTTGGATCTGTCCGGCATCCCTCTGGCGGCTCGGGACATGGAGCGTCTGTGTGCACACCTACAGCGCCATGCGTCCATCGTGGTCAGCCTGGAGCTGGGCTTCAGCGAGCTGACGGACGAGGCCTTCCTCCTGCTCCTGCCCACGCTGGCCGCCCTGCCACACCTGGAGACCTTGGCGCTGAACGGGAACAGGCTGACCAGAGCTGTTCTGAAGGAGGTGACCGACGCCCTGAAGGTCAGCATGTCGCATACCTTTTGAATATTTTCATATATTTGTCAAATAAACAATAATTACAATATATTAGCATAGTATCAGTATTGGTGTAGTTTAATGAGATTCCTTGCTTTCTGTTGCAAAGAAAAAACACATTACTCCGATGTCTTAATGGATGTAATGACTGGATGTAAATGAGACACACTGTACAGAGGTGCTGCACAGGCTTTGTTTGACCTTACCCCAGTAGTCCCTGAACCACCAAAGGGTGGTTGAAGGTTTTTTTTTGGCATGTGAAACTCAAGGTGCTGCTGGTTTAGTTCCAGCTGGAGGAGCTAAATTTAGTTCCTGGTTCCTCTGATCGAAACGCAGGTAAAGTTGCTGAGTCTTCTCAAAATGTTCTTGGTTCCCGAGGAAATGCCCTAAAAACATTTCTTTCTTTGGCACCACTTAGTGATAGTAACAAGATTCACACTGTAGCAACAACAACAACAATGCTGGCCACAGTTTAAGAACATTTTAAAAAATGAACACAGGATGACTTAAACTATTGAGATCATCATTTCTGCTTCATTTCACTCTTTCTGCATTGCAAGTGTGTGTGAAGGCTGGTAGATGTGGACACTTGTCTTGTCAGTGATTTCATTAGCTTGCAGTAATTTACTTAAAATAAAATGTGATGATAATATTTTAATACAGTTTATGTTGATATTTTCTACCCCAGGATCCTGGCAGTTTCCCCAGCGTGACATGGATTGACCTCGGCAACAACGTGGACATCTTCTCCCTGCCGCAGCCCTTCCTGGTCAGCCTGAGAAAGCGCTGTCCCAAGCAGGGAAACCTGCCCACCATCCTGGAGTTCGGAGAGAGTCAGGCCAGCGACGCCCCCGAGAGGCTGAGGGGAATCGGGGAAGAGGAGGAGACGGACGACACCAACCGAACCGAGAGCCTGGGCGAGCTCCGGTCGGAGGTGGAGGAGGAGCTAGACGGAGAGATGGAGATAGAGGAGATGATGGAGGAGCTGCTGGACTTCGACAGGGAGGTGCAGGGGAGGGAGGACGAGGACGAGAGCATGTGGACGGTGGAGGAGCAGAGGAAAGTGGGGAGGAGGAGGGGGTGGAGAGAGGAGGAGGAGGAGGAGGCGAGGGTGGAGAAGGAGGCGCAGAGGAAAGAGCTGCGGCCAGGCAGGAGGGCGGCGATGGCGGACGATGGCGACGACACGCACAGCCGCTCCTCCCACTTGTCCTGCTCCAGCCACTCACAACACTCCTCTGGAGCCGCTGAGCCAATGATAGTGGAGGAGGACGACTTAGACGAGGTGACGGACCAATCAGACCACTTGACCTGATTGCTGCTCCCTGCCCCGCTCTGCTTATGTTTCCCCTCCTGTGTCGAGTCCTGTGTGGAAGGAGGAGAGAGAAGACTTTGTCTCCTGCAGAGGATAACTGACTCAAAGTCAAACGGGCTGTAATCCATATGAACACGCCACTGGATACTCCATCCACTGATCTGATTTGTGACCAGCCACCGCAGCGCTCGGATACTGGCAGAGTGACAGCTGGACCCAGGTGACTCTTGGTGACTGGAACATGAGAAGACAATCCCCAACAGGACGTCTGTTTTATCGTAACTGTCTGTTTTTAAAGTACCAATAGATGCTAAGATGCTAATGCATAGAATAGACTGATTATATCACATGAGGCTTTTATGTATAGAATGTTAATCTTTATTCAGGTCCTTTCCTCCCGGTAACCCTGGTGATACCTACATGTGCCTGTGACCCGTCCCGTTACTGGTTAAGAGTGTGTGTTTATGATAAACAAGAAACCAGAAAATATAAAAGCAGAGATACACACAAACTAGTCAGGGCCCTTAAACCTTTGGAAAATGTTTTTGCCAAAAAACTAGAAGTGGAAAATGTTTCCCTCCCACATGCGTCCACGGCTAGCCAGATGGATCGGAAGACAGACGGGAATCAAGAGTCAAGCCGACTGCGTCGTGGAAGTCGGTTGCTTCTTAACGAATGAACAGATGCACCGTGCTTTAGTGGAAGAGCAGTGCACTGAAGATGAAATTAGTCAGCTGAAACCAAAAGAGATAAACAACTGATAAAGAAAAGGACACAGTAAAGGCCTGATGACTGTAATGGTACGTGTCCACAGCCTCCGTCCTTTCCAAGCATTCCCATTCATTGTCCATGTTAGCAGCCGTGCAATGCATTCTGGTAGCGTGGCGGCGCAATTCGAGAGACGTTGGCCGTTCCTCGTTTGCATAAAGTTGAGGTCTCGGCTACTTTATGCAAATCGGGGTGTACGGCGCAGCTCGCCGCTTCTGGAAACTCCCTAGAAACTTTTAAACTAACCGTTGTTGATCCAAAATATATACAGATTCAGCATCTGCATGACTTATTTCTTGCATAAAATGTTTCAGAAACACATTTCGTGATATTCACCTTATGCTGCCCTGCCTATTTTTTCACTTGCGGTTCGAACGCAATTGCGTTAGTTCTTCCGGTTAAGTGCCAGCAGTGCCATTAAGCAGCTACATTTCGGCAATCGGATGCTTTTACCAGAGACGGTTTTACAATACTACATCCATCAGCCATCATTGACTGGTAGGATGATGTAATTCAACTGTATTATTATTGTTTTTAGTACCCAATGGTTAAACCTGCAGTGAGGACCTGTGTCTACCTCTTCTAGCAGTGAGAGTAACATAACAACAGCTTGTTTAAGGCTTAAAAACAGCTTTTTGGCAAGTAAAAGATGATGAACCATGGATGTATTAACACTGGCAATGGGCAACATAATGCTAAGCAAAATAATGGCACTTCCGCTCCAAACAGAAGTGAGAACACAACATGACGCAATGCAGAAGCAGCCTAGTTCAGGCAGAGAATAAGGTGAATAAGAGAAGAAAGTAAGAAAGAAATGAGCCGCCATTTTGGTTCCGGTTTGAAAGCTTGGAGCAGCAGCCCACGAGGGAAAGCGTTCGTCCAATCAGGCGCCTAGTGCCTTGTGTCTAGTGGAGCCCATCAAGCATCCAATGCTGGGAAGCGAGGCGATCCCTCGTGATAAAAAAAATGCCTCTTGTGGACACGTACCATAAGGAAAGCAGTAAAAAGGTGTCCCGTTTTGGAAGGACGAGGGCTTGCTGTACAGTGGATAGATGTGATAATCGTATTGCCATGTGTCCCAATGCAAAGTGCTGGGGTATCAAGTTGAAATATTGAGTAGCCTTTCTCTCATAATCCAGGTCATGTTTCACTCCACGGTACCGCACGCTAGAGTGCGTCACATGCTTACAGTGCTCTGTTTATATATAGGCCGCAGCTATGATCACATTCACGTACGCTGCCCGCTGGGTTACAACAGATTATATCCTTATGCAGTATGTAGCTCTCACCCGGCCTGTGCTTTCCATTCAATGTGTCACTTATAGTCCAATGCAAAGCTTTAAGAAATATTTTTGGATGTACAGTATATACATGTTTTTATCTGTGCAGGGGCAATTATTTAGATTGTAGATTAGCTATTTAAAGAGGAATGCCACTCAATTCAATGATTCATGCATGTTATTTTTGTGGTATGGGATAGTTCAAGCTATATTCATGAATAATACTTAAAAGCTGGGAAAAAGGTGAACCAGTCTCTTAATTTGTGATACTATAAAACTCATTGGAAAGGCTATTTTGAAATGGAAATGAGGAGAATATTAACACGTATAGAAAAAAAACCTTCATCCTAACGCAGTTAGAAAATGAATAAATGCTTTATACTTTTCCCCAAGACAGCTGCCACTACATTCACCTTTGCAGCTGTTAACGTGTGAAGCATAAAAAATGAAGGCCTTTAATGACATGCTGATATTTGCAGTTGCAACACATCGTCAGGCAGATCTCATATAGACAAGCATGTTTAGTGAGCAAGAACTTCTTTGAAATTGCGCTCTGCTGGAGTTCCCCCTTACAATACAGTAGTTGTTGCTTGTTTATGCAGAATCCCACCAACAGACGCTGGATGGGATCCATGTTTTCATTTCATTATGTCTTTCTGCTAGCAGGATATATTACCTCTGAAAGTATTGGCATTAGACTTTATGGAAAGGTCAGTGGGTGAACGTGGCGAGAATCCAACATGTCAAACTAGAATATCTTGACAGTTGTATAGCATTGGCAGAGGTACTGTACTGAATGACAGTCAGTTCTCACATACAAAGCTATTTTCTTCTCGTCTGAAATATTTTATGGAAACCATATTCTGATAAGCAAGAAATAATCTCTAGAAACTAAAATTAAATGTCTGAAAAGGAGAATTTAAAGTAAAATATCCGATCAGATCGTATCAGTATAAATAACTTTATGTGAGTTGATTGAATTTTATTTCAAAGGCTGACTTACAAATAAGGCATGGTGTCATTAAAATGAATGGATACCATTTACATTAAAGCAAAGCAAGCATTCATTTAAAGGTGCAGTGTGTAGGATTTGGGAACATCTAGCAGTGAGGTTGCAGATTGCAACCAACCAAACTTCTCCTGTGTGCCAAGCGTGCAGGAGAATGGCCCTATCTAGAGCCAGTGTTTGGTTTGTCCATTCTGGGCTACTGTAGAAACATGGCGGCCGGCTCCTTGAAAAGGACCAAAAGAATGTATATTGCTAAGAAGTAAAAGTCAAATGTTCATTCCATTGCAACGTCAGCATCTAACGGCAGAGCTACGCCTCCACCATTTTTGACCGGAAGCGACTACGAGTTGCCAGTAAAACATCCACCTACAAAGTGCCGTACAAAAGTAAAACAAAAATATTTCTATTGTCAGAATTTATTGTCTCAACCAAAATATCCTGTGTTGAACAATGAAAATATCATAAATATGCATACTATTATAACTATTTACTTACTTATTTATTTAACAAACTATTTGCCCGGCCGCTTCCCAGAGGAGCAGAAATAGAAGTTAGAAAAATACAGCACACAGATTTTGAGAGCAACCTCAATCTTTTTCATGTCAAAGACCTCCAAAATCAATGTCCAATAGACCACAGACCAATGATGTATAAGAGGTTGTGTCCTGTGCTTTTGCCCTGCGTGTTAGTAAATAGCCTACATTATGTTGTGCTAGTATCACTACTAGCTACTGGCCGATAGCCGGTTGTTTGGGAACAGAGACGTTAATACATCCACCACTGTACAGGCTTACAGCATACAGCCCATGGGTGTATTAATAAGATAATAAAAGTGATGAATTACACTATATATATCTATTATTACAGCCGCATACAGCTAGCAGGAAGCCGGCAGAACCGGATATGTCATATGAGCCTGCAGGGCGGTGCAGTCCCGTGGGTCTGATGCGTTTTCATTATGCCGAGGAAAATAACTCTGGATACAGCTATTAGTTCATTTTACAACCTTTAGGACATAATGATTTAAATGAGGGATGTTTAAGTGTTCGTACTGGGAAGTTGATTTACCTAAAAAAAAAAAAAATGATCCTCTGATTTACAGACATCTCTTTATACATCCATGGCCACGGACTCATTGGCAGTTTCAGTCCAAAATGGCGGCAGCGCTACCGCAGCGCCATCTACCGGCTGTCAATAAAGCACCAGAGTTTCATCTTTGTGCTTCTATATTCTTTGGAGGAAACCCCTCATTATCAGGTGATTATACACTAAAGACAACATACTCATTAATATTATATTCCATTTCTGCCAATAGATCCCCTTAAATGTTACACGCTGGCCCTTTAAAAGTTATCCTATACATTTCAAATAGCAGTCCAGCAACTTCAGCAATTTAGCATGTGCAATTTTGAAAACAACTAAATGAAGCATTTAGCTAATACATTTTTGCATATTCATATTTAATAATATTAATATAAATTGTTGCCCAGGACAACCCTATAAAGCTACTTAAAGCCACAGTCTGTTTTAACCTACCCTGTATTGCATCTGTTTATCAGTGAACAAGGGATAACTTGTGTCTTTTGCGGATGTGGTCAGTGGCAACAACGTGACTGTGGATCCTATATATGTCACCTGAAAGCTCTCCGTGCAGCAAACAGTTCCCTCTCACCTCATTAATACAAACTAGCCTGAAACAATTCAGTGGCATTGCACTTGAAGCTGATTACAAAGAGAAATTTCCCTTTAAGCTACCTTTACTATAAGCTATTATTGCATTGTCCCTGCAAAATCAATTTTTACAAACCTCTCAGTACGACGAACCCTTTAAACAGAGGCAGACGGGCAGCGGGCAGGTCAGCTGAGTCAGCTGAGATTGTCCTTGAAAACCACTGAAAAACACAAGCCATTGTGTGGATTCACATCAAATTGTGATCGCTATAGTGAGTTCAGATTGTGATGTGAATGTTTGTATACTATAAACTATTGGTCAGTGTGGATCACTGCGCATTAGATCCAGTATACAGTCAGTGGTCGGACCCGATGCTCAGGGTCAAACTGACTCACTATTCTCAGGTTTACTGTGGTTTCCTGTCTGCTACTGAAACACAACTCCTGACTGCAGACAGAGAGAGAGAGAGAGAGAGAGAGAGAGAGAGAGAGAGAGAGAGTTGTACAGTGGAGATCAGAGTCACGTTTATAATGCGCTGAAGCCATGCTCTTGTCTGCTTTTATGTTAAGGTCACTGCAAATCAAAGCAAAGAGATCACAACTGGAATCAGACTAATACATCAACATGGATGTGGGCTTTTAATTTGAAACCTTTCGTCCCACAGTGTCATTCACCTTTGATATGAAGGATTCAGTGCAGTTTGATCTCAAACTGATTGGAAGACATTAACCTGAACCGATGCTGCACTTTGATCTGATTCCACACAAGAATGCATGAACACATGCAGGTTTCTTGTAATCGTCTCAAAAGTCGTCCATCCTAACAAGACTCAAGTGTGTTTGCAACACGGAATAACTCGCTTGAATATAAAGATATGTCATTCAAATTGTAATTTTGTGCTCTGTATGTTTGTTTCACCATTGGCTCTTTGTACAGAGGTCAGGCGCAATGACTGAAGCCTCTCTCTGCTCATCACTACAGGCAGAATGACTAGTCCTTTCATACATTTGCAGTAAAATGTGACATGATCGTTGTGTTTACCTTGGACTCATAGAGCAGGAGGAGCTATGAATACTATAGATGTGAAGATGCAAATGTATGTGTTGCTCAAAGACTCTGCTGATATATGTAAAAAGAAACATGGTAATGTGAATCTGAAGGCATGAGTGTCTGTAGCCTTGGGTCTTTTCTCTCTCAATGAGTCTTTCTTCAATATATATTTCTCAATCTACAGTACACTTCTGTATTGTTCTCTATACAGTGTCTTCTTCTTCTTTCCCCAAAGCTCTTTTATTTCCATGCCACTTTATCAAGGGGATCCATTGAAAAGAATGCGCTGTGCATTCATTTACAGATGAAATTGTAAAACGTATCATTTTCTGTTATGCCATGGATCCCAATAAATTCTATGATACAAAAGCAAATGCATTTTCTATTATTTGATTTTTATCTGCAGTCTTGATGGTTATAGACAGTTATAAACCATCTAGTCTGCAGTTATAAATGTTAGTAAGTCATTAATAAACAGCTATAAACCATCTAGTCTGCAGTTATAAATGTTAGTAAGTCATTAATAAACAGTTATAAACCGTCTAGTCTGCAATTATAAATGTTGGTAAGTCATTAATAAACAGTTATAAACTGTTATTTTACTACAATGTCCTGCTGCTTTCATGTTTAATCCTCTCAGATAGATGCTTGAGATCCTAAAAGCCTGCTCTTCGTCTCTGACTCTAACAAGCAAGCAGCTAGCCTTAGAATAATGATAAATAACAGAGGGTTGCACTGTAAAGGACAGAGGGTGTCCTTGTACATGATTGTAAAGCCCCCTGAGGCAAATTTGTGATTTTGGGCTATACAGATAAAATTGACTTGACCACTAAAACCATTTTTTTCTGTTGCAAGAATTGGCTTTGCCCCACTAGTCCTACTTGTCCCACAAGATCTGTTGCCTCTAAATGTAGTTTATACAGTATCTTGATGGTTTTAGTTCAGTGAATAGTGCCTTAATTGGTTTCTGTCTGCAACAAGAAAAAGGTTTGTATTTGTGTTTTTCTTTTTCTTTTTTTCAAGTTAATCCTTTATTAGTTCTATTGTTTATGGAGGACAAAGGTTCTGATGGTGTATATCAAACCACAACAGTGTTAGTATAACAATATGGATATTCTAGTATTTGGCTGACATCTAGAGGCCAAGCTTACAAATTGCAACCAAGCCTCTATTTACCGGGTAAAATATGCTAGATATATTTTTGAGACCTTCTAGATGCTTGTGGGAACAAAACATGAAGTGTGTGTGTCCACAGTGTATTACAGTACACTGAGGCTGATCTGGTGCAATAAGGAGGCAAAGCTTCAGCTTTCCCAACAACCCACCAGCATGAAGGACAGGTCAGTCAAGTTACACGGAGTTAACACACAAACAGGAAGAGCACCTCACTTCAAAATAAGAGCTTACAAATTTGTCACTTTAGAAAAATAAAATATACACCTAAATATTTGATGGTAAGCTTATAATAGAATATACACCAAATGGTATTGTTATATGTATACTTTATCTGATAATTATAAGCTTGTGTGATTAATGTGTGACTTAAAGCGGAAGTGTTATTTTTTTGTTTTTGTTTTTTTTATTATTTCAAAATGACAGTATCCATAGTAACAGCAGAAAACATTAAAAACATTTACATACAAAAGAAGTATAGCGAAAACATAAACAAAGAGCTGTGACAAACATAAAAGGACAATAGAAATTAAACAAAACCAACATAAAATAAAAATTAAAAATTAAAAAAATAAACAATAGATAATAATAAAAAGAGACCACGCAAGAGTATGACAATAATTTCACTTAAAAACTTTAAAGATATTGCATACGTTCATTGTTTTCATTGTTTTTTGTTTTGTGAGGAAGAAATTGTTCCTAGAACTAATTCCATTTCTTTCATAAATACAAAGAAGTTAGGCTTTTTTGGGGGTAAATTTACACTTTTACACACATTAAAATTCAATTAATAAGAAAAAATGCATTACTGTCTTTGTCACTGTAATCATAGCAACCAAATATATTATTTCTATAGTACAGTGCAAAATCTGAGAAAATGTTATCAAGTATAAAATTATTGACATCTTTCCACAATTCACATGTAAATTTACAGGAGCAGAATAAATGAGAGCAAGTTTCAGGATGTGATTCGCAGAAGGAACTGTTATGTTTTTTGGGGGGGGTTTTATTGCCTTTATTTCACAAACAGGTCATACAGGTTCAAATACAAAGACATGTGCAAAACTGTAAAAGGAACAACAAGACAAAATAACAGATGCCAGGGTATAAACAGCTTACAAGTACAAAGCCAGGGGAAAAAAGCATTTAGATAAATATATTAAAGGAGGTGCATAAAGTTACCGTCTTAATAGGTTGTTTTTTTTTCGGAGGAGAGAATCAATTTAATGTATTGCTTGGTTTCATGTTCAAATACAAAAAATGAAGGTTTAGATTTACTAAATTTGGATTTATGTATATGAAATTTAGCTAAGAGAATAATCAGATTAATAATATATTGTACTTTGATTTTACTGTTACCTTTATGGAAACCAAACAAAACATTCTCTAGACATAGAATAAAACCAGGGTCAATATTATCAATAATGAATCTACTCAAGTCCTTCCACAGCCTGTTGCTATGGTCACGGTGCCAGAATAAATGAAGAAGAGTTTCTGGGAGTAACATCACAGAATGAACAGTTGATAGTTGATGTCCTGTTTAAACTTAACAAGATATAATGACTTGCAGGAAGTGTTGTGTTACTCTCTTATATTCTCACTAGCTTTACACTGGTGCGTCTGGTGCACATAGTTACTACGTCACATCCGGTGAGTGGGGTCTTTTTTTGTGTTCCCGTATCCGCCATTTCAGTTTTTGAAGTTAGTTGTCATCGGTCGCTGGATTGTAGCTGGAATTCAGTCTCTAAAACGCATTAATATGACTAGTGGAGCTTAATACCGCTCATAAACCAAACAAGAGTGCTTTTTATGTGGTGGTTGTGGCTCTATCTCGGTGTATTGATGTCTAAACAGCCGGCTGCTGGAGCTCTAGTGTTTACTAAACGTGCTCTAGGCGCTAAAGTTTGTGTATGAGTTGAAGGCTCTGCTGGAGGATAACGGGAGGGAGACACGGGAAGGCCCCGGTGAAGCCTCGGCTCTGGACTGGTTACCATGGCCGGCAATTTTGACGCGGAGGACCGAGGCAGCTGGTACTGGGGCCGGCTGAGCCGTCAGGAGGCTGTGTCTCTGCTGCAGGGGCAGCGGCACGGCGTGTTTCTGGTCCGGGACTCCATCACCAGCCCCGGAGACTACGTGCTCTCCGTGTCCGAGAACTCCAAAGTCTCGCATTACATCATTAACAGCATCAGCAACAACCGACAGTCCGGTCCAGGTGAGATAACGGGAGTGGGTTAGCGGTGGTGGTGGCTCGGTGTTGTTATGGAGATGCTGATGTGACCGTTCTTGCATGACTTGCACCAAAGAGGGATGCGCAATAGTACATGTTCCTCTCGGTTGTGTGGAGAGGCCAGACTCCCTGAAACATGTGGGGTTGTGTGTATATATATATATATATATACACCTCTGGTAAATATACACCTCTGGTACATACACCTCTGGTGAATATACACCTCTGGTACATACACCTCTGGTACACGTATACCTCTGGTGAATATACCTCTGGTACATATACCTCTGGTACATATACTGTACCTCTGGTACATATACCTCTGGTGAATATACCTCTGGTACATACACCTCTGGTACATATACTGTACCTCTGGTACATATACCTCTGGTGAATATACCTCTGGTACATACACCTCTGGAACATACACCTCTGCTACATACACCTCTGGTACATACACCTCTGCTACATACACCTCTGCTACATATACCTCTGCTACATACACCCCTGGAACATATGCCTCTGGTACATATACCTCTGGAACATACACCTCTGGTACATACACCTCTGGTACATATACCTCTGCTACATACACCTCTGCTACATATACCTCTGCTACATACACCCCTGGAACATATACCTCTGGAACATACACCTCTGCTACATACACCTCTGCTACATACACCTCTGCTACATACACCTCTGGTACATATACTGTACCTCTGCTACATATACCTTTGGTACATATACATCTGGTAAATATACCTCTGGTAAATATACCTCTGGTCATGGTTTCAGACCTTGTTTGAGTACTCAGACAGACAACTCACTGGAGATTATGCAACACATTGATTCAGTAAATGTGAGATTGGTGTCACTTAAATCCATCGTGGTGGGTGGTGTTTTCAAATGGCACTGAGTTCTGCACGTTTTAAAATGAGCCTATTTACCAGCTGACCCCGAGAGCGTTGTAAAAGTCTGTCATAATGCCAGGTTTTATTAGACTTTAACCAGATGTTGTCCCCTGCCTCAGCTGGGGTTTTTCCTGGGAAGGCAATGCAGGAGAATATTTGTTGTATTTCCTCATGCCTTTTTCAAAAATACGTAACCTGTTGTCGGAAGGAACAAAATCCAATATGACAGAGAGAAAGACATGCGAAATAAGGAAACAAAAATCCTTCCTGGTCATTCTGGAAAGCACCTCCATCATCATGCTTTGTTACTTAAATAGATCGGCTTCACATCTGCCAGATTTGAACATGCAAGAGCAGGTAGTGTGTTGGATAAGAAGTCATATCCCTTTCTGATTCCTCTTCCATCCTCCCTCATTTTCACCAGGTTTGGCCCATCCGAGGTTCCGTATCGGTGACCAGGAGTTCGACGCTCTCCCCGCTTTGCTAGAGTTCTATAAAATCCACTACTTGGACACCACCACCTTAATAGAACCCATCAACAAGTCCAAACACACCTCCTTCATCAGCGTCGGCCCCGGCGGCCCCCCGCCGCGCCTGGAAGACGAGTATGTTCGAGCACTTTTCGATTTCCCTGGCAATGACGAGGAGGATCTCCCGTTTAGGAAGGGCGATATTCTCCGAGTTCTGGAGAAGCCAGAGGAGCAGTGGTGGAATGCCCAGAACTCTGAAGGCCGGGCGGGGATGATCCCAGTGCCGTACGTTGAGAAGTACCGACCGGCATCTCCGAGTTCGGGGGCGGGGCCCGGTGTGCCTGGGGGACCGCCGGGAGGAATGACGATGCTAGGGAACTCTGACGGCTCTGCAGCCCAATCCGGCCCTCCGCTGCTGGGAGACCCAAGCCAGTACGCCCAGCCCACCCCCCTCCCAAATCTCCAGAATGGACCTGTCTATGCCAGGGCCATACAGAAGAGGGTGCCCAATGCATACGACAAGACAGCCCTGGCCTTAGAGGTAAATATAAACGTGTGTGTTGTGTTTTGTTTTGATTTCATGCATCCTCTTAACGTGCTGGAGGAAAGGAGACAGTTAGTGAAGGAGAATATAGGACCAGCCCTTTTAAGCTTATTAAGACTGAGCTCACATTCTTTCGCTTTCTTCCCTATTGTGCTTTTGACTATTTCTTCCTCACTATGTGTTGAGCAGGGTGAAGAGGAATCAAGGTCAGAGAGTGCTCAGCCAGCTCTCCGTGTAGTTTTCGAGATAATCTGGTCATTTAATATCTCTTCTGCAGAGATCAGTCCAGTGACATTATAAAGTCTGGCCAAAATGTTTATTAACTCACTGGCTTCATCTTTCTGGACTAGAAAGAAAGATGAATTCAGTCTAATAGGGTACCCCAATATGAAAACTGCCATTAAGCTCTGCTCCCTGCTCGCGGTGGCTGGGCTGTTAAACTGTCCGGAAGCGAGAGCGGGGCTCCCACGGAGCAGGTCGTTGGGGGAAGGAAATAGTTTGTGTTTGGGAACAGGACCATTTCCTCTGGTCTCTGTGAAGCCAGGAGTCAAGCTGAGCCAGGAGTGGGACTGCGAGGCAGGCTAGTCAGAGTATGCTCTTGTCTCTCCTGCCCTGCTGGACTGTAACGCTAAAGATACCAATACAGATCCATCCTTGGACTCCTCAAATCTGTACCCTTTTCTTGCTTTTTTTTTGTGAAGTCAAACCACAAGCCTGCTGCTGCTGGTTGATTTGTCTTTCTCCAGCTTATTTGTCAGCTAGGGAAAACTTTGGTCTGTTTTAAGTTTGCTCAGTTACATATGACGGGTAGATCCTTTTGTATGAGTTGGTTTCTGGCACTCCCACCTGTGGTAGACCTGTCTGGCTTTGACCTGTGAGGCTGCTCGTTTCCTCCACTCCAGTTGGGTAGTAGTGACTCAGCAACGCGGCACTGGACAGTTAATAATTAGCTAACATTTCCTTGTTCGTTGTCTTCAGAAAACCTTCCAATTGCAAAGATCACTCTTTATCTTCAGTAAATGAAACCAACTAACTCCTAAATCACATATTAGTTTAATTTCATTTTATATGCCAGCTGCATCTGCGTCTTCATAACATTTTCGTGTCCATAATGCTGGATCTCTGTTTCAGGTGGCTTTATGTATTAATACTGTTACTTGTTTTCTAAATTCTGAGACACAGAAAAGATTTCAGCATCATAAAGTTGTGGCAGTGGTTACAGGCTATTACAACATTGGACCTAAACTGTAATTTCACTCTTTGTGAAGATTCCAGTCCGTGCATATAGTTGATAAAGATAAAGACATAGGACATAATAACATCCCTGCAATTTTAATCAATCTACTTCAATAGCCATCAAGCAAAGTAGGGCGGGTATTAACAGTATTTTTTTTTCATTAGCGATGAATCTGCAGATTATTTTCTCGATTAACGGGTAATTGTTTGTTTTATGAAATGTCACTAAAGTTCTAAAAATGATCCATCACACTTTCCTAAAGCCTAAGGTGAAGTCTTCAAACTAGGGCTGTCCTTGACCAAAGAAATTCTTAGTTTGCGAACACTCATACGACTTTGTAGACTAATCAATTAGTTGATTT
>CAKAOH010001577.1:12405-38732 GCA_916701665.1 Sebastiscus tertius | reverse complement strand
CACTGACACACTGACAGCTGTTGTTGCCTGTTGGGCTTGAGTTTGCCATGTTATGATTTGAGCATATTTTTTATGCTAAATGCAGTACCTGTGAGGGTCTGTCATTGTTTTATGTTGTTAATTGATCGCGATTAAATATTAGAATTCCCTTAATTCTTATTCATTCTTTACTGTGAAATTTAGGTAGTTATGTAAATGAACAGGAATTGCACACAAGAGCAGAAACACCTTTACAATGTAATCCAATCATTTCATAAATACTACCTTTGTGAAACCCAACATTATATAGAATGGAATGCCATGCTGAACTCTTGCACTTACTATGCATGGTGTTTTTAATTGCATCGTGACATTCGGCCATTCATTTGTTTCTGTTATCTATTTAATAATAGTTATTTTTCATTCCCTGCAATTAATTGTTTTTGTCATTAACTACAACAATTGATGAAGCACTGTAAATTATTTTTTTTTCTTTGATACTGTTTCACGTGATTCTCTCACTCCAACAGCTCAGATTATTCCATACAGCAACAGATAACCAAACAGGCTTCTGGAAAAATATCACTCAATTATGAATGATAATACAGAACGCTTTGAAAAACCAACAAAAACACTTCTCATTACAGCCTCAGAGTATGCAGTTAGTCTGACTGCTTCGCTGCTGTCTACCGAATAATTCAAAGCATACCCAAAAGCAAAGGACTGAATCAATAGTTCAAAGCTTTATTTTTCAAGGCAATTTTGTGCTTCATGAAACTAAATTGACAGGGCTTTGACTAAAAGACACAAGCATAAAATTACTCATTATAGGAAATCTCATGTGTTGCACGATAACTGGCTGGTACTCAGTGTTTCAGACTTAATGAAGAAGGAATAATGAAGGGAATTGAATAAACAACACAAAATTCTGCAGTCCTAAAAAAATAATGCCAACCAAGATGTGGGTGGAATCTTTGTTGTTTGAAGAGTCCATGTACAAATCAACCTGTCTCATCTGTTTTATTCTCTCTCACTTCCTACGTCAGATTTACCTCTTTATTCTCACCCTGTTGCTCTCTTCTTTCTAACCTCCCACCTTATCCAAAAGACAAACACTTGATAAAGCAATATATTGTGATACATTTTTTAAAACATCTATTGACCCCAGTGGGAAACCTCCGGGTCTGAAAAGTGAAGCTAATGCTGAAGTACTTTAAACTTGCATTCTTTCTAACATCCAGCAGGGGGCGACTCCTCTGGTTGCAAAAAGAAGTCTGATTGCATAGAAGTTTATGAGAAAATGACCCTACTTCAAACTTGATTTATTACCTCAGTAAACATTGTAAACATGAGTTTATGGTCTCAATCGCTAGTTTCAAGTCTTCTCCAATACAGCATGATGTTCATTTACTAAATTATGGTCCCATTTAGAGTCAAATAGACCATAAAGCAGGGCATGCTTTAGGGCGTGTCTACCTTGTGATTGACAGGTCGCTACCATGGCGAACTTTAAGCCTTTCACAATGTGTTTTCAGTTCATGAAAGTTAGTTGTAACGTTTTGGTTGCCTAAAAATGTCTTATTTAGCGTTCGGTTGTGCTTAGCTCCACTCTCTTGTGTCACTTCTGGTCACCAAAAACCAAGATGGCGACGGCCAAAATGGGTCGTGGCTAGAAGGTAGGATCTAAATTGCGAAACTCTCGCGACGGTGAGGTTAGGCATTGACTTCGAATAGTTATGGTTAGGATAGGTTGTTGGTAGGGCTGTGTATTGGCATGAATCTGGCGATACGATATGTATCATGATACAGGGGTTACGATTCAATATATTACAATACGGTAAGTAAGGCGATATATTGCGATTTTTCAATCTAATTTTAGGAAAACTGCCATAGTATAAAGGACACACTGCCATATACATAAAGTCTGAGTAAAAAGTTGACTTTTTTTAATCAGAACAGTGGGATCTGTATTTTAATTTATCGCAGTCCCTGTAACATCCGACATCATAACACTACTTTGAGAGGGCACATACACTGAGAGAGCGCATCTCTTTGCAAATGAAATAAAGTTTTGACTAAGTTAATCTCTGCATGTAAACTGTTAATTAAAAAAGGTGTTGTTCTCAATGTTTTTGAGAATCAAAAAACATAACAAAACATAATATTGCGATATTCGTTTTTTTCGTAAGTTTTCACAAGTTTTCGCAATTGCCGGGTTACCTTCTAGACCGCTAAAATGCTAAAATTCGAGGCTTCAAAACCGTAGTCCACAAACCAATGGGTGACATCACAGTGACTACTTCCACATCTTATATACAGTGTATGGTTTAACCAGTGTAGTTCTACTGGGAGGGATGCTCTATTTTCAGTTTCAGCCTACACTCACACAGTTCTGGTGAAATGTCAGCAAAATACTGACATCAGAATTACGATCTTGTGATACAGTACTGCATTCTTCCTCGGCTCCAGACAGTTTAACTCTGGATCTCTTCAGCTGTCTGACAGTTCACCTGTGTGTGTGTGTGTGTGTGTGTGTGTGTGTGTGTGTGTGTGTGTGTGTGTTAAAAAGACCCTCCATAAAGTACAGCAGCCACACAACAAAAGCAGCGAAACAGCAGCAGCTGCGAGTCCCCCATCAGTGTCTACACTGGGTTTTTTCAGCCAGGGTGTTTGACAAAACACACAGCTCAGTACAAAATCATACACTTGGGTGTGTAAGTGGAAAAACACTGTAAAATAGGCCTCTAAAAGCCTCTATGGGCTGGTGTTGAGAGCTGCAGTGGTTAAAATGAAAATCGTATCAGTTCCATCTGAAGGAGACGCTGAAACGCATCCAGTGTAGACATCTTGTCAGACTCTGTGTGCATTATTACACATAGTTGCATCACATTTGTCTCTAGAGCTGCGCAAAACTTAAAATAAAGGCAGTAAATAAATGGAGTGTGATACATCACTGAGTTTAAAAATGAATTTTGACATTTTAGGGGTCTCTTTAAGGCAGTAATGGCTGTGGGCACAAGATTCCTCCCAAAAGCATTCTTTTTACGGAGGAGTTATTTGTACAGTATCTGTGGCCAGAGGGGAGGAGTGTTCTGAGAGTCGTGGCAGTGTCAATGAGGACTAGCAGGTTGGCAGGGGGAGGCCAATTATGTTAGAGGATATGTTGGTGATTTTCAGGAGCTTTTCTGTATTGGTGAGGGTGAGCATGGTGAAATAGCAGGTGGTGCAGCACAGGAGGATGGGCTCAATGATGTTACGATACAGAAGGAGCAGCAGGTGGGGTTTGACTGAGAGGGCTCTTAGTTTGCGGATGGCAGGGAGTCTTTGTTGGCAGCGTTTACGGATGTCTCTGGTGTGGTGATCAAAGCTCAGTTTATTGTACAGGATGATGCGGAGGTACTGAAAGCTCTCTACCATCTCCACTGGTTGACCGTTGATGAAAAGGGGGCCCTCCTTGCAGTAACTTATAACCCTATAGTTTATTGATTGTATACAATTAGCACCAAACCACTCAATAACAGACTATTTATTTTCCTTTTTCTTCATTCCAGCAATATTCACAACTTACTCTCTATCTCTGTTTTTCATTGACAGAGTGCAGCTCCAGAGGACATTACATTTCACACAGTCCAAAGTAGTCATTAATGAGAGCAAACCACACTACGGAAAAGATCTGGGCTTAGGTTAAAGCTGCAGTAGGTAGAGCCGAGCTGGAGCCTGCCGTCTCTCAGCAGCTGTCTCCGATCAAACGGTCAAACTAAAAAAAAGTTTCAAATATAAAAACTAATCAAATATGAATCAATATTCTGTTACTGCAATGCCTATTTCTCACATCAAATGTTTTCAGAAACATCTTGTAGTGTACTGTTTAACTGTAAAATGAGAAAGTTTGTGACCCGGCAGCCATGTTGAGATCAGTTGAGGAAATACCAAGCACCGCCCTTCAGCCGGAACAAATTTGATGTGAGAAATAGGCATTACAGTAACAGAAGATTGATTCACACTACGCTGTAGTTTCACCGTTTGATCGGAGTTCGCGAGTGATTGACAGCTGCCTCCGTTGAATGAACAGCCAATAGGAACGCTTTCTCTCTCTCTGAAATAACCTGTTACTGACCAAAGACTCCCGTCCGTCTAGTAATCTCTCAGAACATTTGAATTACAATATGCTAAAAGGCTATTATGGAATTTTTGCCCAATTGTGCCAAAAATATTCTGCCTACTGCAGGTTTAACAAGGCAAAAGTGAGCATGGATCACATACCCCCTCTCACCGCTCAACCCCTACTAAAGTAGGGCCAAAGGTTTTGCCATTTTGGAACCTGTGGAATTAGTCTATTGAGCACAATGTAGCTTGTTATTAGCTCACCTTCCTCAAGTCACCCTGGACTAACCCCCAAAAGGCACAACTAGACCACACTGTCAACCATCACACCAAATTTCAAGTTCCTAAGTTAAATAGTTTCCGAGTTCTGCTACGGAAACGAAAGTGTGACACGCGAACAAACGGAAGGACGGAAAGACAGACGGAAGGATGGACACACGGAGCGCTATATACCCCCGATCACATTGTCGCGGGGGTATAACTACTGAAAGTACATAACAGCAAATGTTCAGTAGGAACATCCAGTGTGTCTGGCGCATTTACGTAATATTTTGCTCTGCTGATGTGTTGGCGAGATGTTAAATCATTTCCTGCAGTGACCCTGCACTCTGACCTCTTCCATGGAGGAGGTGGAGAAAAGCAATTCTGCTACTCAACTATTGTATCATATTGTTATTGAGTATGAGAGTTACTGAAATTCATCTTATTATGAAGAGTGTAAAAACTAAGTTGTTTAATAATGAATCCCAATAATTGCGTTGAGTTGTGGACCCTCGGATTCGACTGCGAAGTCAATATCTGCTATGAACTGTTATTAAAATGCATCTGAACAGCAGCTTTGAGCCAATTAAATCATAGCTGTTGTGCTTGCTCTCACTAATGGGAATAATGATTTGACCCGTAGGAGTATGTGAGTTTGACACATGACATGCACATTTTCGATATATCTTAGACACCCAGAGGTGCTCCGCCAATCCAAACCCTGCAGCATGAGCAGCTTTCAGAATAGTAACGACCGAGAGAAGGTCTTCCAACATACTCAGTTTCATGACACACCCTCTGCTCCCATCGTAAAACCGGATGAATCTTCCGACAAGCACGGCTGGATCAAACACGGATTAAAACCTGAATCAAAATCACTGGGAAAGTTTTGAGGCTGAACTTCTCTCTTTGACAGTTTGCCCTTAAATGACCAGGGTGTCTGCACAGCAGCGAAATAAAAGCTCATTACAGGAATCTTAATTCTACTCATTGCTTTCTTGGAGAGTATCTTTTTGGGATCTCTGGTAGACATTTGGTTTTTCGTGGGCTGAATGCAAATTGGCACAATCAGCCAAAAAGACAAAAGCAGGCAGCTCATTTTCAGTTCTAACACCTTCAAAAAAAAAGACACAAACTTCAACGTTAGGTAAGAGTGTCACATCAATACGTGCCTGGGAGGAGTCTTTAGACTGATTCTACTTGTTCTTCTCAGATGTCTCTGTCTTTCTCTTCTCTTTTGTCTCACAAGAAGAAAGACGCTCTTTTCAACCCCAGTACCTTTCTATTAGTTTGTAATGAAATCTCAGTTGAGCTACTGCATGAGAGAGGAGGGCTACAAATCAACATAAAACATTATTTTTCCAGGATCATTAGTTTTCTGAAGGTCAAATACTTTCCGAAATAATGTCTTTAGAATTACTGAAATACTACGTGATAGCTTATGCAGTGTCTTTACATAGAAATGGGCTGGGTTTTGGGGGTGATGTGCTCAGCTGCTGTTGCTGTGTGTGTCTCCTGTGTGACATTAGCACCCCTACTCAACAGCATCATTTCTTATACTCTATATCTTGGGACCCACTGGTGGTTTTGATGGAGGATATGTCCTCTACCCCAATCATTTCCAGATGTCACTGTAATCCATTTGCCTGACTCATTTGCAGCTCTTGAACTAAGACCGTTTTTCAACAAAAAAAGTCAATTTTCACTGTCAGATCACGATTGTTCTGCGGTTCGACTGAATAGAACCAGTGTAAGATGTGTGAAATGCAGGATAATCCCGTACACCCACTGTAAAAGCCTTGTTATGTTGGTCTCATTGGTTTTACAGGGATAATTAGGTGTCCGCTGTGAGCTCTGAGTGTTTGAGAAATTAATGAGTGGCGGGAGACCAAACATCCAGGGGAATGATTCCAAATTACGGAAAACAGAATAGCAGAAAATCTTAGTTTAAATATAGTAATCTGTTTTTATATTGATTCTTCTTTTATTCTCTTCCCTTTCAACTTTGGCTGTAATTGGCATCCTGTCAGTATAGAGTGGGAGGGCACAATGGAGGGTAACAGTGAAATAGTATACCACAAACTGTCAACAAAAACTGGTACTTGTAAGATCTCAAATACTGACTCAAATAAATACAAAACAAATTGAAATAAATAAATACTCGAATAAAGGCTGGAGAAAAATATGGAGGAAAAAACACACAAAATTATACTCCTGTTTATAACGGCTCGCATGGCAAATTTGTCAAAATATGTACTTCTAGCATTATGTTTTGGATTTTCATAGCATAAGAGATGCTTTTCCATTTACCTGTTGCCATTTGGGAGAGTGTTTGTTCAGTCAGTGTTTGTGCAGAGTAATACAGAAGTTAGGGCTGGGCAATATATCAATATTATATCGATATTGTGATATGAGACTAGATATCATCTTAGATTTTAGATATCATCTTAGATATGGCATAAGTGTTGTCTTTTCCTGGTTTTAAAGGCTACATTACAGAAAAGTGATGTAATATTCTGAACTTACCAGAATGTTCTAGCTGTTCTATTATTTGCCTTTACCCACTTAGTCATTATACCCACATCACTGATGATTACTTATCAAACATTTCATTGTGTAAATATTTTGTGAAAGCACCAATGATCAACCCTACAATATCATCGCAGTATCAATATGGAGGTAAAAAATATTGGGATATTTAATTTTCTCCATATCGCTGTAACCGCTTATCCTATTCAGGGTCGCGGGGGGGCTGGAGCCGATCCCAGCTGACATTGGGCAAAGGCGAGGTACACCCTGAACGCCAGACTATCATAGGGCTAGTGTCTGAAATGTTCCCTATTTTTATAATGAAAATTGTATATCACAGTTGCTAATGGGAAAAATGCTCCCTCAGTCCCCAGCAAGAGGATGCTGTAGGTCTTTGACACTTAAACTACTGTCTGTTCATAATACTACTACAACCCTACTAGGAAAATATTGCTACAAATGACAATATCCTTTCTATTAACAGTGTATTTCTGTTGTGTTATGCTATGCGAAGGCAAACATTCAGAGAACGCAACAGAGGCAGTGCGGAGGAGGCACGCTGAGTGAAATTGTTTGATGGCAGCTGCAGAACAGAGCAAAGTAGAGTTAGGTAACCCTCAAATCAGCAGTATGTTTTTCCCAGCTTTATCTTTTTCCCATTTTGTTTGGTGTGTATTGTTGAGAAAATGACAACAATGTGGTTCCTGTGCCATAGTGTGTATATATACAGTATATATATATATATACCTTAGACATAAAATAGACTGTGTCAACACAGGAGTTTTGTTGCACTCAATGCCAAACGAGCTCAGTTTCCTGTGCTGTTTACACAATGCACTTTTATAAGATGATTGCAGTTTGAAAAGGTGTAGTTATTGTTATCAACAATGTAAGTTGTTTTATTTGGTTGTTTATAGCTTTATAAATTATACAATTAGTGCCCTGCTTAATTAGAATATAACGATGACTGTCTATTGAGAGAGTAAGGTATTAGGATCTTTATGCTTGATACATTTGATTGATTTTTTTAAAATTTTTTGTAGTTTTCCTCATCTGTAAGATACAAAATGCAACACAAACAAGACTTGTTCAAAACTGAGTATATGGCTGGATCGTGTACGGTCAGTCTGTGAATTTGTTACACAAATAATCAGTGGTCATGTCTATAATGGTAAATTCAGCAGTACATGTCCACCGGGTCCGGTGAGGGCACTAGGGGAGGACACGCTGCTCCACTCAACTGGCCGTTCAAGCAATGACATACCCCATCATGGAATGCACCTGATTGGTTCCTGGTTTTCTGCATGCCGTTTCAAACAGGAAACAACATGGCAGCCTGCTCGTAAATCCACAAAATCTACTTCTGAAAACATTTGAGGCAAGAAATAGTAGATGCCACTGCTGAATCTCATTTTAGAACTAGATCGCCTAATTTGACAGCTTGGTCCAAGTTTCGTGAGCCAGACGTGTCGCGCTGGACGGGCTCATTTGCATAAAGTTGACTTTTTTTCAACTTTATGGAAGACCTTTTCCAACTCGCCGCAACGCTTCCACCATGCACTGGGCGACTGCTTCCCCTGCTTTCACTAGGACATGAATGGAAAGCTCACTCACTCGGAGACAGACTTTTGCATTTAAAGATCTGGCCCTCTGCAGTCCAGCCAAAAATGAAAAACTGTATAGGGAGTAACTGTGTTTGCCAGTTATGTAACCTTCATAGTTGCAAATACTATAAACTATAAAGCCATTAAAAACAAAGCTCTGTAGAAAGAATACATTTTTGTGCAAGAACCAAATGAATATTTTTGTTTAAATCTGATTTGAATTCTAAAACACAATAGATGGATCTCCCTCTCTCCTGTCAAACTTTCTTTTTCATTCCATCTGCATAGATTTGGCTGCATGCTGAACGAAACTCTCTCTAGAAATGTGTGTTACAATAGCTTTCCTTTCACACAAGCCATAACAAAATGGACAGAGCTGGTACCTCTACAGATCACGAGGAAGACAAGACAAACTATCCATTAAAGACTAGTTACTGAATGACATCAGCATAATTTAAAATATCATAAGGAGCATGGAATGTAAATGAGAAAACCGCGAGTTGAATTGGATCATGAAGGGTTAGAGGGATTCAACAAATGCACATGTATTATGCATTAGAATCCCGATGTAATCAAAATCATTCAATGAGTCACTTCTCCCAGTATTAATTGTCTGCCAGTGGTGATCCTTGTAAGACTTTTTTTGACGTAGTCCAAAACTAGAACATCTGGTTCTCAATACAAACTAGTAAAAAGTTAAACCGGCCTTCTTTGTTTTGTTAAACTTCCTTTTAAACATTTAGATTCCAGGACTTTAATCGACAACCTAGAAAATCCATTTTTCTAAATCAAGTCTTAAATGAAACATTAGTTTGAGTTTACGCTCAGAAATGTTCTCCTTTATAGTAAACTAGAGCAAATGTCACTGTAAAACATTAAGATAGACTCACTGTGTGGACTGTTATGTGTCATAGTCAATCATGTAACTGCAAGTAAAATATAGTCAGTGATATGATTATACTTAATCAACCAAATCTTGTCAGTGAAAATGGTCCTGCTTTTATGCTGCCAATCAGCTAATATATTATCGCCTTGATCTCTCATAAGGGCCCAATGAGCAGCCAATTTAAGATTTAAAATATGTGAGGGTCAGTTGAGAGACAGAGTGGTTATAAAAGGCAGCACGGTAATGATCTGTGATAAAATAATAGGCACGACTCTGGTTGGAAACTAAAGAGTCATGGCGGATAATGATGGAAGTATAGGCTGTAATTTAGGGAATGACTCACAAGTTCTGTGTTATGGTCTCTATTGAAAGCACTGAACGCACCAAAAGAGGCACACAAACAGCATTGTTTACCTTAAAGGGCCGCTGCTGCTGTCAATTTAAAATCAAGACAAACAAAAGCAGGTGAGCTATTAAGCCTCATTAATGCAACAGCATAGCCGGTTCACTGGCAGCATGTTCCATAAATGGCTAGGCACTCTGCAGACAAAAGGCTTAAGCGCCTCACTCATTTAAACACTAATGAATTGACCCGTCTCAACCTGGCTCCACAAAAGACTAAAATTAGAGGCAAAATAAATAAATTAGGGATAAGAGGCAGTGGTAACGCTGCAGCTTTGGGGAAGCAAAGGGATGAACTAAAGGATTACAGAACCTAGGAGTTTGGTTAGAAAACAGAAGGGGGAAAGAGGAGGGGAGGCCAAATGGATAAAACTCCCATAAGGAGACACAAAATACTGCTAAAATAAAGAAAATAGCAACAAAAAAAACAGCCAAGTATCCAAGAGCAGAAGGGATCAGTTATTTTTTTATTATAAAATGCAAAAGGGAAAAATTCAGATGTTTTCCATGCAAGGTTTCATGCTATGAGGAGGGACACTGGGCTGTAATTCAAAGGGAAATGTATTACGTCTAATTAGTAGGGGTGTAACATTATATCAGTCTGGATTGATATATCGATTCAATGATCAACGATCCATTATATCGATAAAAAGGGAAAATATCGAAACATATCGTCATCTTTAAAGGGACTCTATGCAAGAATCGTGAAATGTGTCCGTTAAGCCAACAATTGATTTCCAGTAATAAATATATACATATATTTGCATAAAGCAGCATATTTACCCACTCCCATGTTGATAATAGTATTAAATACTTGACAAATTTCCATTTAAGGTACATTTTGAAGAGAAAAAAAAGGTGTTGTTAATTTGCGATTAATCCCGATTAACTATGGACAATCATGCGATTAATAGCGATTAAATATTCTAATCAATTGACAGCCCTAAATGCAATACAATATAATAACTAAATGTATTGTTAATGTGATAATGTGGTTGGTGAGAATCTGGTAGAGATGGTTTGATTCTAGTTATGTTGTATTCCATTTAATCATATCTAATATTTGGTACCTCCTTGCATTGAGAGGCAAACAAGGAGAGGAGACAAATTGTTGGCTGTACTTTATAATATAAAACAACCCAATAGCAAGACAAAAATTAAAAATTTCTACAGCCAAACTACTAATTCCATCCTTCTGACACAGGTTTTAACAAAAAATGAACATGATAAGCTTCACAGAATTGATATGTATCGTAGAGGTATTGTACTAAATTTGAGTTCACTGCGCAGGTGTTGCTGTTATTGTGTCCACTTCAATGTAAAAAGCAGAAAGCATCTATCCTACTATTTCAGCTTCAGCTTTTCCCCGTGCCCGATGCATTTATGATTGCTTGTGAGCTGCCTGACAAAAGAAAATACGTAATCTCAAATACTCCAAAATACTTAAATTGACTTCAAATAAATTGTGCCCAGGTCTACTGATGCTGTTGCGTTGCATGATAAATTGCGCTGAGGCCTGGGAAACATTAACAGCCACTGAGAAGTCGCCCTCCATTTCACAATGCCAATTTTGTAAAGCTGGTACTGTACCGAGCTGCACGGTGCATCATGGGAATGTTATTATCAGCTCAGGTAGCCCACTCCTTGATTTTGCACAGAGGCATACGAATGCAGATAGAGTCATACATAGCCAGAAAAATACTGGCACACACGAACCAGGAACACTACAGCAAGCACATGCACTCTGTGTCGTCTTAAGGATGCACAGTGCCTCCAAGTGGACTGAGCACTCCACTGCAGTATGGCAAAGTAAACCTGTTTGGAGCTGACTATCTCATCCATTCTCTCTCACCAATAAGAAACAAACACGAGGGGGAGTTTTGCTTACATAAATGCTATAAACACCTCATTCTAAAGAGGAGTTTATTGATCTTTTTGCTTAGAGCCGTGATTGCACGCCTTGCCTTTTTACGTGTCATTGAGATTGGGTCTAATTACCCTGCATTTCTTTTTCTCCAGCATCTAATTCAAAGCAGGAGGCTTTTCGCATGCACCAAGACCAAGAAAGTAGCTTTACTGGAAAACTCCTGGCATTACGTTCAACTACTAACAAACTGTGAAACACATTGTCAACTTTGGATAAATCCGAAAGAATTACAAATCATTTTGGACACAGACGCTGCTCTGTGACAGGATTATATTTGTGGTTTTCTTCTGCTCATTACGAGGAACTATTTACTCAGTGAACACGGGAAGAATGAGTAAGAGAGAGAGAGAGAGACAAACAGATGGAAAGAAAATAGGAGGAAAAAGGGGTGGGATAGAAAGAGCTCAGTGCAGCCAATTACAGTAAGTGGGCTCATTTCCGTTAATCAAATAGCTCAGTTAAATATCTCAAAGGCAGACCTCCCCATGGAGCTGATCTTCACACATCAGCAATCAGTCACTAAGTCTCCCTTTCTCTTTCTGGTTCTTCCCTTTTTCATCTTCAGACCTTTCCCTCTCTTACTGCAAGGATGACTCCCTTCTTCTCTGACCAGAGATATTTGTACCTCAATAAAGATGTTACTGCCCACACTACATAAGTTAAGACAACCTTGAGACCTCAAAAATAGGGGGGAATAGAAGCAAATGTAATAATTTGCCCCTCTGGTGTGAGCGTTTTTCATTCAGTCGTTTTTTTTGCTCCTGCTTGAGTATTTCTTTCTCTCAGTACCTCTCCATTTCTCTCTCCTTCTCTCACTCACTGAAGGCCGTTTCAGACACAATGTGAACACGGCACCACTGATGTGCGGCGAGCACAGCTCAAACTGCGCCGCTGTGTCGCGAGCAGCTTTGCTCTGCCGGGAAAAAACATTTGGTGTAGCTCTGTTGCCGTCCAAGTGGAAACAGTAGGGATTATACACACTGTGGAGTGCCAGAATCATGTCGAGATAATGAAAAGGAAAAAAACTGTGTGAAGAATTGCAATAAATCGGGAGAACTGCGGGATAAGTGTGACCCCGGGAGGAAACCGGGAGAGGGCAAACGAAAGAGTGTCCCGGGAGGGTTGGCAAGTATGTTCATAGAAAGTTTACTCACAAGCAGCAAACTCTCCACAGATTTCTAGTGGTGTTAAACTTTGTTGCATTGGCCTAGGGTGGGAACGATGGCTGCTACTGATGCAATAACTGCCTCCAGTTACACTCACAAGAGACACACATTCTCTAGTTAAACACAAACTAGCAGTCCTGTGGCTGTTTCATTCTGCTAGAATAGAACAACATTGGATTTTGGCTGTACATCTCTCCAATCATCTGCTTTTTGCACGATTATTTCAATTACAAAATTTCATGATATTATCAGGTATGATATTAATGTGTAGAACTGCAGTCAAGTCATGTGAAGAGCATCAACAACTGTTTGTGGCACATTCAGTAGAAGATGCTTCTTCTGAGACTGGTTCAAATTTTCGAATCTGTATTTGATTATTCTCCAATTATGTAATTCTGTAAAGATTTAAGCAGTGTTATCTAGAATATTGTGTACATGTCTGTAGATTTAGGTGGACCACACAATGGCGAAATACACAAGCTATAATGTGAGCTACTGTCTCCGGGCTGCTATTATGGAATGTCAATTTTAAATTTGCCTTTTCAAAAGAACAAACAAGTTTACCACATGATGACAGTTCAACTAATCTGAAACACAAACATGGACGCACAACACACACTCTTTAAGACATGCTGAATGACTCTTAATCAGATACACATGGCTAAAGCACGTGTGCTTGTACTGACAGCGCCAATGAACACATGCAGTCAGAGCAACACACACACACACACACACACAGGCTCTCTCCTTTTCTGTTTGCTTTGGTATTTGCTAGAGAATCCATTCTTGTGAGGTAAACATGTACAATTTCCAGTGACTTGAAGCTTGTGTCAACATCACATGGTAAAAGTAGTAAACACATAAAGCTTATTATATAATTTCTAATCCAGCCCATTTTAAGCTCTTTACGCATTCTCGAGATCAGGTGCCGTGGTACAGGCATACAGAGAACCGAAGCGAAGGACAGCGATGCTATTAGCACACAGTTGGTGGCCAGGTCAGCATTCCTCTCAGGGAGAGAGAGGCCTTGGCATGAAACCGGCAGCAAGAGCTCAGCTGGCAGAAACCTCTAGACAGTTCTGCTTTCCTTTTCAGCCTTTGTTCTGCTCGTTTAATCCCTAATTATAAAAGGAAGGAGGAATTACTTAAAAGTGGAACTGATTAATGGACTAAGCCACGTACAGTGTGTGTGTCATGCAGGTCTACAAGGACAGTATGTGCTTGATAATGGCCTCAAAGTATATTGGCTGAACAAAGTCAACCCCCTATTAAGGGAACTTAATGACATAACAAATAGGACCTGCATTACCATGCACGGCACGTCTAACACTTTGATGGACCAACTCTAAAAAAGTTGAACTTTTCTAATCACAGACCAAAGAGAAGGTTACAAGTGCATAATACTACATAGTTCTTTTTTTTTTTTTTTACAGATAAAAATACCGTAAATTCATATATCATAGGATAATAGTGATACGATAAGCTTTATCACACCCATGGAATAACTTTAGAGTAAATATATTCAGTCGGTATGCAGTGTGATTGAGGGTAATCTAGGTTTGACTCTTGAAGCTAACATTAAGTACATTTTAAAGGACCAATATATAATATATTTACTGTAATAAATCATAAAATGACCATGATATGTCATCAGAGATTAAGGAAACATGCTGAATTGAAATACTGGCTTCTCCAACAACAATGCAACAACCAGTATGTTCTCCTTTGAAATTTCCATTACAGTCCAGAACGTCTGTTTTTGTTTTGGCCGGTGTGATCAGGTCCTCTGCCCATTTTGACACCCCCGTTCCCACATATGAAACGAATTGGCATACAAACACAGCCTTCTGCAGCCATGCAAGCAAACAAATGAACTGGATCAACAGATATAACATCAACGTTAGATTCTACCGGCCAGAAAAAGCCTCTGCAGATCTCTCTGTTGTCCGTGTGCAGCGAGTATTTGAGACACACAGCCGGTGAAGTGATTCCGACTGGTGCTCTTGGCCAGAGGCTAACGCCGTGATGCTAACACATGCTAACTGCTATCAGTCACATCGGAGGAGCGGACAGGCCACGGCTTCAGTGTTTTGAATTTGGACTGTGATGGATGCCAGTACCACACATTGTTCTTTTAAATTTATGTTACAGGGCTACATTTTGAGTCTTTTGAGGTGGTCTTTTGATGTAGTGCACATGGAAATGTTACAAGAACTCCATTTGTATAATGAACATCAAGGTGTCGTACCCTTTATATTTCTTTCAACCTCCTCCGTCTTAAAAAAACCGACTGTACTTGGAAATGAACCCACTTCTCAGTCACACATGCCTATTCTTTGCCAACTAGCAATCAGTTAAAGCTGCAACAGCTTTAAGTGTTTTCTGAAGTTTTTAGCCTTAGTAATCGTATCAGCGCTGGAGGGTTTTGGCTGCTCTCCACCCCTTTCCCTTTCTGAAATATGCTACAGAGCAATCTGCCAGTTGACATTAAGCGAGGAGTGGGGAGCATGAGGGGCTTGTTGGCAGACGCTACAACAAGAGTCTGTACATTGAGTGAGCTAGTAGCTCATATTTAGTTCGTATCAGTTTTTTAACTGAAGAATTTTCTTGAACTCTGTCATTTTCTTGATAAAGAAGTGAAGGATTTTTTTTTTTTTCCTGACAGCAGTGGGAAGAAGTGGAACCAGTGGCAAAATAGTTTTAAGAAAGATCAGACTTGAACTGACAAACTAACAAAAGGTTATGTTTTTTAGGGCTGTCAACGTTAACGTGATGATAACGCATTAAGGCAAAATCGTTTAATCGTTTTAACGCCACTAATTTCTTTGACGCATTAACGCAATTGATTTTTCGGAGGTTGTATCGGGGCCATTTTTAAAGCTAGAGTGAAGATACTGGCATCATACAAAACTAGAAAACCTAAGGAATCCATTGGCACTGAACATGTAGGAGGCTAAATAATGCTATGAATATACACTAAATTTCGGGGAGAAACTGTCTTCTGGACAATTAATCCCGATTAAAAATTTTAATCCTATTTTTTTTTGTTGCATTGTACACATTTATGTCAAAATTCATCACAGCAGGAAACTGGGACTCACCATGCTGTTGAGCTCTGAATCATCATAGCCGTCACATGGAAGTGTCCCAGGCCCCCCAAGGGGCTCAAGACCATCCTCATCCCACATGTAGGTTCCACCAGAGCTGTTGGAGGGCGACAGCTCCACAGATGAAGCCTGAAGGACATCACCCGGCTCTGAAGACAACACCAGTGGTCCCTCGGAGTCCTGCATAGGGCTATCATCTTTATGTCCTGCAGAAGATATATAAACACAAGTTTGAACAACAGACACAAATGTAACAAAAAAATGTCCTTTCAATCAGTTTTTTTTTTTACCTGCCAGATCCATAGAGTCCCAGTCCAGGGTCTCATTGAGAAAGCTGTGTAAGCGTGTTTGAGTAGCGCTGCCAGTTTTCCTGTTGTCAGGCAGGTCCCCATCACTGAACATATCTCCCACACAATCAAAGTCATCTAGAAACTCTTCACTGGTGTCACCTCTGTCTAGAGATGAGGCAGAAGATAGGGACATATCCTCCAGAGTCTCGCCTGCTGTCTGGCCAGAGCTCTTCCTGAGCACACCACTTCCTCCTCCTTTTCCAGCTCCTGAGCTTCCATCACTGTCACTGTGTGAGTCTGCTTTGTCAGCCTCACCAGTCCGCTCAGTGTCTATTGCTATCCCTATTAACCCTGCACATTCAGGGGCAGCTGAAGGTCTGATATCCCCCTTGACCCTACCTGGCAAAAGAGGCTTGGCCTGTCCAGATCGAGCCAGCCTAAAGCCCAAAGACCCACTGCTGCCCAGTGATTTGGTCAGCACGCAACTGGGGAGCAGAGGCTTCCTCAGAGCGCTGGGAGTAGTGGGTGCTGGAGGGACCGAGAGGGTGGGCAGGGAGGAGGCAGCTGAAGGAGTTCTACTGTACTGAAGTCCTCCAAGTCCTCCACCTAGACTTCCTGAACCTCCAAGGCTACCATTCATGCCTCCGAGTCCTAAACCCACTCTTCCATTGCTTAGCTGAGGGGGTTTGAGGAAACTACTCCGAGGAGTCCGGAGCTGAGTGTTTGCCAGAGGCTTGGCTAGCTCCACAGCCCGGTTAAAAGAGAAGGACCGTGTCATAGGCTGGCTGGTGGGCGAGGGAATCTGCTTGAAGTGAGTGAAGCTGTTCGACCGCACCATGTTGTCCAGATCCAATGTCTTCAGGCTGTCACTGGACTGGGACAGGCTGTCTTGAGAGCTACTTCTAGGAGAGCTGGAGTCCAACTTTGGCCGCACAAGGCGGGACTCTGACCCTGTTCGAGCAGGAATGCTGGAGCCATTAAAGCCCATTTTAGGACCCCCATTCAGTGGGCTTTGGCCTAGCTTGGTCCCTACTTTGGGACTCAACTTCAAGGATTGCTTGGGGATGGACTTCGGACTGGAGACAGCCACCATTAAAGCACCTGATCTCCTCATCTTAGGTGTAGCTGGGGAGCCATTCTTTACCTCCTTTGTCAGAGAGGGAAGCTGTGCCAGAGCCTTGTCTTCAACTCCATCCCCAAAGCTAGTGGTGGTGGTGGGGCTCAGGGGGGTCGTCACCTCATCTTTCTTCCATTTCAGGGAAAAAGAAGAGGCACGGATTATGCCATTTGGGCGTGTTCCAGCGGGAGTGGTCTTAGCATCCTGGGTAGGGGTGGTTGGCTGTGTGGAACCGTTGGACAAGGGGCTAGCGCCACCAGCCGAGGAGCGTCCACCGAACTTAGGCAGTCTGGATACCATGGCAGACCTGATGGGTGCTTTTTCTTCCATTAGATGCCAACAAAGGCATGGAAGAACGTGGAATCACACACAACTGAGGAGAGAATAGACAAAAAGACAGCACAAGAGATGATTAGATTTAAGTGTGCATGATTTGACTTGGGACACTGACAATCAGCTTTATATCTTACTTTGAGTGGTTAATATAGTGTAGTTTTTTCCTGTCAATGACAAACAACACTAATGAAAAGTTCCATTACAGGTTGAGTGAAAGGTGAAAGTCAAGTGTAGTTCAAAAACACACAACACAGTCAGACACACAAGCACACACTTGTCAACTTATGACCTTATCTGTAATGGTATTATAAATCTCTGTAATGATATAACAGTAATTATACTAAGGGAAGTCCTGTCAACCTGCTGCAGTGGTTGCATGTCTCTCTCCCTTTTAAAAGATCACTGACTGTGAGGAGCATTAGGGATTAATCTGGCAAGCTTACAGGGTGACTTGAGACCTTGTCACGGCAGGTCTGGCTTGATGCTTTCACGTGGTCATGTGAGAGACATAAAGGCTAAACTAATCTCTGCCTTTATGCAACTGATACAGGGCCACAAATTTCAATCACACATGGTAAATCTGATGTCTCTTCCTTAACGTGTTTTGAAGTGGGGTTGTACTTATACAATGTCAGTGTATTACCTAGAGTAGATGATGGTTGGCACGCTCCCAGTTTGGAAAAGCAGACAGGAGTTACCGCACGGAAGTAAAGCAATGTACTGCTGTGGATGGGGCCTGCGGCAAAATATATTTTAGCTATCTATAAGACAGGCCCACCAAAAAAAAATCAATATATGTTTAAGTGTATGCTATGTTTAAAATATTTTCACCACTTTACCTTACCGCCAGACAGCCCTTTCCGATGGGGAACTGAAGCTGTTATCTATGCTCTTGCTAAAGCATACAGTATATACTGTACAGCAACATACAGTCTCTTTTCAAAATAAACCTCCAATGTAGGTTTACTTAGTTTTTAGGTGTACTTATAAAACAAAATTAGTTGGTTAGGTTTAGGAAAAGGTCATGATTTGAGTTAAAATAAGTATGTTTCTTAAAATAACTACATTTGTTACCTAACTTGCATTCATAAAGTACGGAAATTACGTAACAAAACTACGGTAAAATAACTTGGTTTTTCATGGGCCACCAACAGTTTCCTGGGTGAAAGTCCTGTTGGTTTGATTGACCCATCCAACCTGTCAGTTGCTCTAACCATCTAATACTGACTTGGAGGGGTTTACAATGGAGTTAGTCCAAAGCAGGGGTGAAAGTACGCTGGTAAGGTACGGTACTCCGTACCACTAAAAGAAAATGTAATTTTACCTTGAAAAACACAGGAGTTGCTGGTCTATCGCTGCTTCGATCAGTTAGTTTGTTTGTTATTGTGTGACTTTGGTTCGGATTCACCAAAGTCACACAAACAAACGAATCAATCGATGCAGCTGTAGACTAGCAACCCCCGTGTTCTGCAAGGTGAAATTCCATTTTTTTTCAATGGAGTCGGGTTGCTTTGGCAAAGATGGATACAACAACTTCAGTTCCCCATCATAAAGGACTGTCTGAAGGCAAGATAAAGTGATGAAAATATTCTCAATATAGCATATACTTAAACTGATTTTTTTATGTAAGCCTTTCTTTTAGGTGGCTGAAATATGTTTTGCTGCCAGCTTGGCCACAGCAGTACTTTGCTTTGGTTCCGTGAAGTAACTCCTGTCTGTTTCTCCATCTACCGTCATCGTATTAACGTATTAAATGCACTGACTATGGAACCTCATACAACCCCACTTCAGAACACCCAAACTATCTCTTTAAACACTGTACTAAGTACTTGTGACTCTATTCAAAGCAGACAGCAAAAATGTATGAAACTAAATCCAGTGCAGGAAACAGCATAGTGTGCTTGTTGTGATGTGTTTGAAACCGTGTAATTGTTACATAAAATCTCCCACATCTTGAGGGTAAATAAAAGGAACAAACAGGACATTCTTAATGAGAAGTTAATAGAATAATGAGCTTTAACGTTTTTGAGGAGTGCCACACATGCCACGACCTGTAGCTGGCACTGGTTTTGGAGGATATGGCGCCAACACGCCTGGCCAACAAAATAATGGGCAAACGGATAGACAAGGCCTGGGGGACAAGGGGAAAGCAGTGCTGGGAAGGTGGCCAGCCCACTGTGAATAGTGAATGGAGGACGTACAGCCGGTAAAGCCAATGGGCTGTTTCCTGCTACTCATTGTTAAATTCATTCAATTCCAATCAGCCATGTGACAAGCGTACATGTGTTGCGGTGCACCTGCGCGTTGCATCCATCTGGCTAGTGCTGGAAGATTATGAATAGGAAAGTTACTGAGATCCAGATGGCTGGTGCGGTTAGCAGAAAGTGATCCATCTGCATTAGAGAGCATAGCAGTTACTAAAAACTGTCTGTGCACTGTTGCCCCCGATAGAAAATAAATTATTGTTGCATCAAGTAATATTCACAAATACTAATTCACTGATAAGTAGGACTGTCAAAATTAATGCAGTAATAACACATAAACGCATATTCATTTTAAAGCCATTCCTTTCTTTAACGCATTAACGCAACTTGCAATTTTTAGGTTGTAGCAGGCTCAGTCTTAAAGCTAGAGTGAAGATGTTGGCATCATATCATATATAAACTAGAAAAACCTAAGGAATCCATTGGTACCAACCATGTCATACTAGCTTATTGGGAAGGAGGCTAAATAACGCTCCAAACTTGCAATACATTCTGGCATTTTCAAAGGGGTCCCTTGACCTCTGACCTCAAGATATGTGAATGAAAATGGGTTCTATGGGTACCCACGAGTCTCCCCTTTACAAACATGCCCACTTTATGATAATCCCATGCAGTTTGGGGACAAGTCATAGTCAAGTCAGCACACTGACAGCTGTTGTTGCCTGTTGGGCTTGACTTTGCCATGTTATGACTTGAGCATATTTTTTATGCTAAATGCAGTACCTGTGAGGGTTTCTGGACAACATTTGTCGGTGTTTTGTGTTGTTAATTGATTTCCAGTAATACATATATACATACATTTGCATAAAGCATATTTACCCACTTACCCGTTCATTTGCAATTAATTGCAATTAACTATGGACAATTATGTGATTAATCGCATTTAAATATTTGAATCGATTGACAGCCCTACTTTTAAGAAATGCCTGCTATATTGTTGATCCACAGTAGATCAAGCGGTTTCTCCCATGTGAGTGGATCCTTTGACAAACTGGCACAAAGATACAAAGGCAGATACTGGGGCAATAATCCACTCAACTTTTGCCGCGGTGGGGGAGGGGTGTTGTGTTACGATGTGGGTCTAAAACTCTGTACCACGCTGCCCCACATTTCCATGCAGACACACGTGTCTACAATCAAAAAGACACACTCACCACCGCCACAGAAGTCTGGCTATGCCACGAACCTAATCTGCTTCATAAACACACATGGACACAAACACTAAAACGCACAGTTACACACAAAATCAGGTCAGCATGTGCAGGCAGGGCAACCAAAGCCTCTTTGCCCCCGGGAGAGGGTGGTGCTTGTGTGTGTGTCTATGTGTGTTTAATGGGTAGCAATTAGATTAGGGCTTTTTCGCTACTCTGAATGGCCCCAGAACCTCTCAAGTTACATTCACATCCAGCGTGGCAGATCACTATTACATAGCAGCAAATCCACACACTGCTGTGGCAAGTGTTTATTCATCTGGGTCATCTCACTCATCCCCCAGCCACTGGAAGATATCCGTCTGCTGTGCCGGAGTTTTCTTTGATGTGTTTTTCATAAAGTCACCATAAAGAAATCCACAGCTTCTATTCTTGTCATATTATAGTTTTGTTGTAATTACTGGGCTGTTGAATATAAAAAGAGGTGCAGTCAATGAAAAGTAATAGTCGGAGTCTGCATTTAAAGTTACTACAATGAACGTTTAACTGGTTATGAAACGGTCTCAATTTAATACTGATGCCTGTATATGACCTACAGTAAACGAGACCATCAGCGAGAACATTGGCTATTTCTATATAGTTATTCGTAATGCTCGTCATTGGTGCCACCAGATCCTTTAATATAAATAACTATGCAATCATTTTGCCTAAATAAACACTTTTTTTCACAAATCAGTAAATATCTTGTCAGAGAATCAGAAAATAATACAAATATCTGACCAAATTTCAGTAGTGAAAGTGGTTCAGTGGTTCGGTTACTCAGTGCTACAGACACAATATGGTTGATACCCAGCATTATTCTTTAATACTAGTACAAAGACACAGGTCAGCTTAAGAGCAGCACAGATAAACAACAGCCTAGCTGGCTGACACACATTCAGAGGTAGGGCAGTAAACCGTGCAGGCCATCTGTCAAACTCTCATATCTGAAAGCTGGCCCCTCCCCCCCAGAGTATAGTACTGTAAATAAATATCCCAAAGCTTCAGTAATATCAACAGCAAGGCTTGCACTAAACCCCATATTAACAACAGCCAAAAATGTGCCTCTTGTGGCTCTGCACTGCATATGAAGCAAAAACGTGAAACATTGACAGGGTGAAGGGATGAATAATGTAAAGAAAACAGTGCAGGAAGATACAGTCCAACTGAAGTCAGGATTATAATCGTACTTCTATACCGTGAAAACATAATGTTACAAGAAAAGCAAATTATGTACACTGCAATGAGAAACCCTCTAACAAGCCTGAGTGCTGTTGATTTCATTTTAACCTGGTTCGACATTGAGGTCTACAGAGATGGTGTAAATAATTAAGCTTATCTTTGTTTTCTGGTCTGAATTCTTCGCTGCACTGAGAATTGGCAAACAACGGCAAAAAAAAAAGAGTTGTATCTCAAAGTCCCAGAACCTCGCTGTTTTATAGATTTCGTCTGTTAAGATACTGTTAAATATAGAGTTAGAATGGGAGACACAGAGAGACTTCAGGCAGACTTGTTCCACAGAGAGATCTTCTGCTAGACCTGCAAATTAGCATCTCAGTAGTGATCCCTGTGTGTGTGAAATGAGCAGGAAAGTGAGATGACATCTTTTCTTACTCTCTGTCGTACAGGGAATGGGAGCTTCCTGCCAGTGAGGCTATTTGGCCTTACTTCATTTCCGACTCAGAGGACAGCCGGACAGACAGAAAGCACCTGGCAAAGATGCGGGAAGGCTGAAAAATCGGATCCGCAAGAATAAGGTCACTCATTACTCCTCTGGCAAAGCTTTCACTTTTGAACTGCACGCACACTACAGAGATGCATTCTTCAGGAGTAACAGGATGGATGCAGATAGGATGTGACAGGCCGAAAGGCTATGATCTATTGGGTCATCGGGGCTGTACGCATGAATGGAGGTGCTCCACTACGCGCAGTAAATCCCCCATACAGCCCGTCTGTCCCCATCTCCCCAGTGTTCATAGTTCTCTATCATTACAAAGTCTCAGCACCATCTCTCTATAGCAGAACGTCAGGCTGCATCCATCTTTTCTCTCTTCCCTTTCCTTCATTCGATTTTGAAAGATTGATAAGGGGAAAACTTTATTTGACTTTATTCAGACTGTGGAAACCCCAGAGAAGGATCCAGGAGTTATATTAAAAAAACAATTCCCTTTCTTTAGTATCTTAGAAAGAAAACAGTAAACAACATCAAAAACTGACATTGAATAACTTGTGCTCATGCTTATTAAACACAAGTATGAAGCGAACTGTGACTTCTGTGTACCATTACACCCCTAGTATACTTTACTGCTAACTATTTTCCAGAGCATGGCATCACATTTTAGATTGTCAATGCATTCCCCTGCTTTTCTGTCAGTCATTTATTTATATTCATTCTAACTCCTCGAGGCACGCGGGATTGAGGGAGATCCCGACTGACTTTACTGTCTTTCAGAGGTTCTACTAGGTTCAGTTTTAAGGCTAGAAGTGTAGACACAGATATGAAATGAAATTAGAAAACCTAAGGAATCCATTGCTACCAACCATGTCATGCGACCATGTCGGGAAGGAAGCTAAATAACGCTCCAAATTTGGGCTAAAATTTAGCGAGGAAAAACTGGCATGGTCATTTTCAAAGGGGTCCCTTGACCTCTGACCTCAAGATATGTGTATGAAAATGGGTTCTATGGGTAACCACGAGTCTCCCCTTTAGTCAAAATTAATGTGTTAGCTATTGTTGTATGGATAATATAGTTTAAAAGTAGAGCTGCAAAGATTGATCGATTAATCGATTAGTTGTCAATGATTAAATTAATCGCCTAGGGCTTTGATAATTGATTCATCGGTTTGAGTAATTTTCTGACATTTTATAGACCAAACAACTAGTATATTAATGGAGAAAATAATCAAAATGAAAATAATTGTTAGTTGCAGCCCTATTTAAAAGGATTGAAACCAATGTTAGCAGAGGTAGGTTACCTCGCCTGAAATGAAGACAACCTCTACTAACATTATAAAAAGGGAACAAAGTTATGAAGTTAAACATTAATCTTCAGTAAAGAAGGGCGGCACTATTTCACACAGCATATGCCATATATTTAATGAGTGTGACTATTGTTTAGATCCGTCATCTACGAAACAATTTCCTGCAGGGGGAATTCCTGAAGACAACAATATTTTTTAACACTTACTTGCAAAAGAAATAATCACTGGTGTGCAAAGTTTCACAATCCTAGACATTACTGGCCCTGTTTTTGTCTGCAAACAATTTTGTTTCAGACACATTTTCTGCGACTTTTTAGCTTTAGTACATGTTAGTGCATCTGAGCGTGCCCCACTGGCTAGCTCACGGGCGCCACTCTGCACTGCTCTCACACGGTGGCTATAGCTGATAGCGCTGTTCAAACTGACGGCACCATCACAGAAGCGTAGCACCCACCCCCTGGTTCCCCCCACAGGTAAACACTGTTATCTCTGTCAGCACAATTGCTGTTGTTTTCGCTGTTAACATTGTTAGCACCGTTAGCTGCGAGCCGCCGGCTCAGATGCCACCATGTTGAAAGCTGTGCGGAGGCAATAGAAATGCTCCCAATCACGCATTTAGCATCTTTAAAGCCACTATAAGATGAAGGGGGCTGAAAACAGATTGAATCATGTTTCATTTGGGACTGTGTCATTTTTCAACAAACAAAAATTTCATCCTGCCATCAGAAGAAATTTAAAGATGCTATAATCACATAAAAATCTACACAGACTGACTACTATTTTGGTAGCTTTGCTGTTGCTATTATTTCCTGTGTAGAGTAAGTTTCACCTTTTTTCAGTGTTTTAATATGTGGGAATGTACAGTATGTGTATATTGTCTTATTGTGATGAGATCTTGTTGTTGTTGTTTGCTACTGCGGTAAAACCAATTACCCCTCGGGGACAAATAAAGGTCTTGAACTTGAACTAATTGGTAGCTTATATAGTTACATTTCCAAAATAGCATCCTAAACACAACAGCAGTGTTTGGAACTGCAGAGGCTAAAAAAGTGAACAAAAAGTGGCTTCAGCGAGACTTAACAAGCAGAGCGCTCTCTCTTTTGAATGAAAAAATCTGTATATCTGAGAAATTCAATCACGATGAAGACAACTGAAGAAAGGGAGATACAGAAGGGAAAACTTGGAGGGGAGGGACCGGAAGGATGGCTAGAGTGAGCGAGCGTGACAAGATGAAGACTCTCTTCTGGCACTGTTTAATTCTTGGTATGATGTGGAAGGCAGCTGTAACTTACAACTTCTCCGTACCTCCTCCATCTTTCTTTTTATATCCTTCTGTCCATCTCGGTAAATCTGTCTTTCATAGAGCCAAACTAATCAATTATATGGATCGATAGTAATAAAACCCCTGTCTGTAGAGCCTAGTTTGTCATCCAGCTGGCTCCACTCTGTGACAAAAAAACGTCTAAAGGACTACCTCAGACTCACACATGACCACTATATCATCCCTCTTGTCTTAGTCAGTATAGATTCAACAAATCCAAGGGCTTGTTTTAACCAACCACAGGACAGATACACCTGATGATATCCAATTCAAAGTCTCTGATCTGAAAATGGATGAAGACATAATAATATAACATTACAATCAAATGACTCTTTAGTCTCCTGCTGAATCTAAACCAAAGCCCAGTGTCATTTACATATATTGACAGAGTCCAGTGTCCCAGTGGAGTAATAACTAGGCCAGTCATTTGGACAGAGTAGTTGTGGGCCACAGCTCTGTCCCTGAAGAGATTAACAGAGTGCCATTAGAGCGGGCTAATAGAAAAAGACAGGGATGAAAGCAACACTGACGCTAGGCTAATGTGTTATTGAGTGAAAGCAATACTGGGCTGAGCTGCACTGATGCTACGTGATGCTAATCCAATGAGACAGCATAGAGGGTTTGGTAATGCTGTATACTAACTGTGCTGGATCAAATGGCAGAGACCAACAGAGGATACAACAGAGGATACAGTGAGTAGAGTGAAGTGGAGAAAGTTAAGGTGTGGCAACATGCTACATCAATAACTGTACACATTGCATGTTGTAGTATACTGGACCGCCACAAGTATAGCATACACACATACAGACACAAAGTGACATTGCCTTTTTTTGCTCATGGAAAAGTAGATTTAGAAAACATT